>PVJS01000248.1:0-125708 GCA_004027185.1 Glis glis
CACACACACACACACACACACACACACACACACACACACGTATATATATTGTGTATGTGATTATATATATATATATATATATATATGTATGTGTTTGAAGCTGAAGACCATATATATATGTCACAATAATCTAGCATGTAAGTTCTCCTTTTGTATCCACTTAACAGATGAAGAAACTCAGGCTCAGAGAAATTAGGCAACAACTCCCAGGTCACATTGAAAGGAAAGTGAAGGAAGAATTCAAATCCAGGAGGGCAAAACTATAAAGCCTGGGTTCTTACTTAAGAACAGCCTGACCTGGAGCTATGAAAAAGACATAAGTGCACCAACTCATTGCCAGATATTCCAATGTGTCTCACAGACATGAGATGCCCCAGGAGGATGGTGGATTGATAGATTCCCAGGTCACCATCTCCACCTGTTATTCTGCAGTGCTGCTCCTTCCTTCTCCTTCCACCCATATCGTAGACTGAAAATGCACTGAAGATGTTTATGATTAAACTGATGAGGTAGCTGTCAGCAGACACACGTGTGCACGCATACACATGTGCATACACACATAACATGCTAGGCTGCTCCTTTGTGAAATCTTCCTCTCATTACAAGTTTCTTTTGTTCCTTTTAACCTAATTTCACCCAGATATAGATACTGTGGAGAGAGGGTGTATGATTGGAGTCAGGCTCCACCGTGAGCCACCGTGTGAGCTTTGGCAAGTTATTTAACCTCCCTGAGCCTCAGTTTCCTCGTCTATAAAGTAGAGATATCGATATCTAACCTGCATCCCTATTGTAAATATTAAATGAGATTCTATATCTGTCATGGCGTAACTCAACACCTGGTACATATTCGATGTTGATGCCCTTTAGTTTCTGTTCTGGTCACCTACAGGCTCATGAGGCAATGATAATTAGAAAAACAACCCAATACAAACAAACATGGATCAGGCGTGGCTACCTGCCAGGCACCATGCTAAGCACTTTACAAGCATCAGTACATGTAACGTTCCTCGCACCACAACAATCTAATGATGTCAGTTTCCCTGTTAAACCCACTTAACAGACCAACAAACTGAGACTCTGAGATGTTAAATAATGTCTCCAAGGTCACAGTGAAAAAAAAGAGAAGAAGGAATTTAAATCCAGGTGAGCAGAACCATAAAGCCTTACTTCTTTAATTAGGAACAGCCTGGCCTAGAAACATAACAAACAAATAGTGATTTCTAAAAAGCATTAAAACTCTCCACAACTTTTTTGGACTCCTACCTACAAGAGGCACTCCACTTTCCAGCCACCATGCCAAGCTCCCTTATCACCTGGATTCCAAAGCTCGGAAAATGAAGAAGTGTGTTTACCTGAGTCATCTTTATGGTCTCTGAGCCTTGGCCCACTAAAGGCCTGGCTTTGCCAGGAAGCAATTAATCCCTAATTCACAGCTGCTAGCATCTCTCTATCTGTTCCCTAGACCTGCTGACAGTTCCCCCAGCAGAAACATCTTCAGCGAAGGTTTCAGGACATGCTGGGTGTTGAGGAAGAAGTACTTGACTCCCATCTAGGGGAGAAGACCCTCCCAGTCTCCCTGAACTCAACTCTAGCAGTCAGCTCTGGATCCCAGAACAGACTACCATGGACTGGGTGACTTAAATGACCAACATTTACTGCTTGAGGTTCTCGAGGCTAGGAAGTGCAGTATCAGACTGCCAGCATGGCCAGTTTCTTATGAGGGCTCTCGTCCTGGTTATAGGACATGGTTTGAGAACAGAGATAGAGGAAGTAAGCCCTTTCATATATCTTCTTGTAAGGGCACTAATCCCATTCCTGGGGGCCCTGCCTTTACAAACTGAGTACCTCCCAAAGACCTGACTTTCAAATAACAACACATTGGGAATTAAAGTTTCAACATGTAAAGTTCAGATGTAATCTACACATTCAGTCCAGAGCACCTTTAGCCTGGGAATAAAAGTATATAACTGATTAGAATATAAGAATGAAGCAGCAGGTGGGCCCCTATGATTTTTAACGCCAGTAGTCTTTACACTGGCTCCATAATAGAAAGTTTTTAAAATTAGTGATGCCCCAACCCAGAAGAACTGAATCAGAATCTCTGGAGATGGGCCCAGGCCTCAGTAGTTTTAAATGCTCTCCAGGTGATTCTAGTACATTGCTAGAATTAAGAGCCACTAATGTTGCAAAAGAGCTAAATCTCTTTTGCAAATGAGGAAGCTGAGACCAGAAGAGGAAGCCGTCCTTGTCTAGAAGTAATGATTGCCACCCTCTTAAATCAAACACACAGGAGTAACCAACCTCAGGCATTGAAAACAGATAGCAGAAGGAAAGATAAAACTCCATGTGAACATTAAGAGAGCCAGACAGACTACTGGAAAATATGCATTTTGTAAATGCAAGTACTGTAGTACTGATGGCGCTATGTTCTCTTTATCTACTCATGTTTATGCACCTCCCTAATGATCCCTATGGGCCATAATTGGCTCCGAAGTGGAACTATGTCCTGTTTATCTCAGAATCTCCTCTCCTGGTCCAGTGTTAGGGGTTAAATTGTTTCCTGTAAACTGACCTGTTCAAGTCCTAACCCCTGATATCAGTGAATGTGACCTTACTTAGGAATAAGGATTTCAAATGTAATGAAGGTAAGAGGGGTCATCGGAGTGTGTCCTTAATCCCACATAAATGACATTCTTATAAGGAAAGAAGAAGAGACACAGAGACATACGGAGAGAATCCAGCGTGACGTGGAGGCCGGCTTTGGAGTAATGCATCTATTGTCCAGCAATGGATACCCACGACCAACAGACAGAGAGGCAGACAAAGAATCTGCCCTAGACTCTTCAGACGCCTAACTTGATTTGACTCCTAACCTCCCAAATCGTGAGACAATAAATCTCTGTTGTCTTATGTCAAATAGATTGTGATACTTTGTATGGCAGCCCTGGAAAAGAGGTGCACACGGTGTCTCAACAAATGCCCCTAGCTCCATCATTGACAGTCCCAGAGAGAAAGTGCTTGGGTTTGCAAGCCAGCTCCACCTTTTATAGGCTGTGCAATGCAAGCGAACTTATTGAGCAAATTGTGTCAACTCTCTAGATCTTAGTGTCTCCTTCTATAAAATGAGAAAAATATATAAAAAAAAAAACCAGCACCTACCTCATAGGGTTGTTGTGGAGTCAAGACATCTAGAGTGCTTAGCACAGGACTTGTCTCATATTAAGAGTTTAATTCATGTTAGCTAGTGCTTGTGTCTCTATTATTCCCAGAACTACCCAATCTCTGCCTGGTGATTGTTCTCTCTGCCTGCTGGTATTTATGTAATAGTTAACAGGGCTTTCTGGACCACATCAAGTATGATTTCATATTTTAGAGGTTCATACTTGATCCAACTGTAAGGTATAAAGCTCTATGCAACAGGTGCTGTTGGTGATGCACCCACATCCCCAGTCCCCACACCACCTGTTGCAGTTTGGCTGTGGAATGTACCTCAGAAAAGCTCATGTGCAGGCAAGGGAATATTCAGCAGAGAAGCATGGCTGGAGGGGGTGGGCCACTGGGAGAAGTGGCCTTAACTATATCTGTCCCTGGCAGCTTCCTCTCTCTCTCTCTCTCTCTCTCTCTCTCTCTCCTCATGGACTCACCTCTGGAATCATGATCCCCAAATAAAACTTTTTCCCCATAGGTTGTGCTTGTCAGGTACTTTGGTCACAATGATGAAAAGCTGACTACAACACCACCTGCAGATACATTGGCACTCCCTGATGGCATCCTATTGTCTCTTGGTTTGAGGGTGTTTTGTGGCCACAGAATACAGCCAGCACTCCTGGGTCAGGCTGGACAGGCTTGAGGTTAGCCAGGGGAAGCAAAGTAGCAACCTTCCAACCCCAGAGGTAGAGGCTTTGACCGATAAACACACCAACTCTTTAGCTCTGCTGGACAACTCTACAGAAATATGTTTCCAGTAAGGTCCCACTTTCCCCCTGCTATGATTTGGGTTCAAAATGTCCCCAAAGGCTTGGTCCCCAGTGCAGCAGTGTTCAGAGGTTGGGGTTTTAGGGAAATGATTGGGCCATAAGGACTCTGACCTCATCCATGTATGAGTCCATTGATGGACTCACAATTTCAGAGGACTACTGGGCAGTTGTGGAAACTCTAGGAGGTGGGACCTTGTTGGAGAAACTTTGTCCTTGGGGGTATGCCACTGGGCAGTATATTTTGTCCCTGGCCCTTTCCTCTGTCACTCTCTGCTTACTGGCTATCATGAGCTGAGCAGCTTTTTTCTGCTACAACCTTCTGCCATGATGTTGTGCCTCACCTCAGGCCCAGAGCAATGAGCTAAAACCCCTGAAACCATGAGCCCAAATAAATCTCTCCTCCTTTAAGTCAAATTTCTTAGGCATTTTGTCACAGGAACAGAAAGCTGATTAACACACTCCTAACAGGACCTGCTATGTCAGAGGTCAGAAAATTTTGATCCAAATTCAACCAGCCACTTGTCTTTATAAAGTTTTACTAAAACATAGTGATGTCCATTTATTTGCACATTGCCTCTGACTTCCTTTATGCTACAATAGTGAAGATGAGTAATTGCGAGACAATGCATAGCCCACGAAGCCTAAAATATTTACTAACTGACCCTTTACAGAAAAAGTTTGCTGGCCCTGGCTCCAGAGGAAGCACACGTTATTGGCTCCCTTCTCTCCCCTGACTCCCTTTCCCTGTTTCTTCACATTGCTTACTGGCAGCACCCCCAGGGAAGCTGCCTGCACCTAAACACTTGTGTTGGGTTGGCTTTTGGGAAAACCCAAACTAAGACGGTCTTTTCGCATGTTTTTCCCCATTTTGACACCCAATGCAGAACAGCCTCTCAAATATCTGTTGTATGAACAAATAGGTAGAAGGTAGAAAGAGGCCACTAGGTCACTGAGTGAAATAACCATGTTAAAGAGGATGTCTCTAAGAGGGACCCTAAGACCAGGTAGAATAAACAGAGTTTTGAGACATGCCAGGTGCCCTTCCCTGACCAATTGATTATGAATTCCCAATATCATTACATCATAAATAAACTTGCCTCTTGCAGGAACACTCTCTAAAAGGGTCAATGCCCCTTCCACAATTAGGCATGTACTGCACACACCCTAAATCTGAGGTGAAGCTCTTTGGAAGTGATTGGATCATGAGGGCTTTTATCTCGTCAGTGGATTAAGAAGGGTGAACCTATTGTACAAATTGTTTAAACTCTCTAGATCTCAGTTTCTCTTCCTATTATACAATGAGAAAAAAATGGCATCTACCTCACAGAGTTGGCGCTTTGCTAAATTTGTTACCTAAGTGAATTAAGACAAGTGGAAAAAAAGGAGGTAGGGTTTAGAAAGAAGAAAGGCATGGAACTGCCCTGCACTCAGAGGTACCTACACCTGCTACTATCATCTTGTTTTACCCTCTCACCATCTCTCTGTTATAGGTAAAAACAGCTTAAATGATTGCCCCAAGGAGTACCGTAGGACAGGGCCTTGTAGCCTGGCATAGTCTCTGCATTATTCTTGGGTCCCTCCAGTGTTTCCTGAAACATAACTGACCTTGGACCCCAGCTGCTGCCCCTGGAATACAACACCATATTTTTGTGGATGACACGTCCCCAGACAGTAAAGTCACCCAGGATACCCAGAACTCCAGGGCATCTTTGTTGGTCAACTTAGGCTCAAGGACTTTTCAATAGCTTTGTTGCCCCTTCCATAGACTAAACAGTAGCCTTGTGTACTTCCACCAACTTCCTCTCCCTCTTCCCCTCCCTGGGCCCAGACTTATACTGCCTTATGGTGCTCTCCAAGCCTTTCTAAACTCCCTCCCTATTTCCTTTCTCAGAGGCATTTCCTCTAATACATGTTTAATCCTGTCTTGGCGGCTGCTTCTTGGTTGGACAGGTTGGTTCATTGAAGTCTGGCAATTGCTATCTCCGGTTTTTAAATAAAAGCCCTGGGAAATTAACTACCCTGCAGTCAGGTAGCCAATCAGGAAAGGCTTCCTGGTTCATCTCAGTTTCTCCTAACCAAAACAGATTTTCTCTCTACTCATTCATCCCCTAGAATTGCCCAGTTCACCGCTGCATGGAAATATCTACAAAGACGAGGAGGAGGCACCAGGCACTTCCTGAGTTACTCTTGAAAAACAGAGACCAAGAAGAAGCTATAGAGTGTCTTGAGTTAATGCCCAATGAGGGGCAAAAGACAAGATGAGGAGTTGGCAGGTGGATTGGGGGCGTGACTGGTAAGGAAAAGCTACAACACACCCAGCCCTGTGGGATGAGGCAGGACTGAAAAGCCGAAGTCAGTTGAGGAGTTCTGCTTAGCAAGACACTGGGAAGAAAGAGTTGTACGTCTGATGAAAAAAGAAAAACTTAAGACACTATTTTTTAAAAGGCAAGGGAGTGAAACCGAAGTAAAATCAGTCAAATTCGGGTCAGCATCTCTGGCAGGAGATTCAGGAATTTTGCTAACCTGGTGACCTTGTCCCAAACTTCGTAAATAAGTGAGATGATGGCAAGATACAGAAAGCCTTCTCTGTGGTTGGTAAATGCCACCACCCGAGTTCCCCCAGGTGATATGCTCACTCACCACCTTTGTGTCTCATCCCTGAGGCTCCTGGGAGCCAGCAATTAAAAGGTAAATGCCTTAAGTAACAGAGGCATCTAAGAGTCAGGTCCTAACCCCTCGGCCAGCACCACTGTAAACAGGAACGTCTTTCCTGGATCATCTTCTCCAGCCCACCTTCCCTGACCCCCTAAGTCGGGTCAGCTGCCCCTTTCTATGCCCCCTGCCCCATAACTCCTCTGCTTTTCCTATCATGCTGAATGCCACAGTATGTCACCTACACACTAGCTATGCATGGACCTTTGCACATGCATACCAACTGGTGTAGCACTCACCAGTGCAGTGTTTAGCCAGAGGAGGACTTCCATAAAACCTGGCTAAATGATTGAAAGCCTCGATAAAGGGAAGCCTAGAGGCATTAGAGATGGAAGTGTTTTGTTTTGTTTGTTTTTACTCTGACCAGTATAACCAATGCATTTTCTGAAGTGGATATAACACATTTAAATGTATCCTCCACATTTAATGGTCGATCATAGAACTCTCCAATCCACCCCACACCAGCTGTTTGTCCAAGAGACAATGTCTTGCCATGGCTAAG
This sequence comes from Glis glis, assembly GCA_004027185.1. NCBI lineage: Eukaryota > Metazoa > Chordata > Mammalia > Rodentia > Gliridae > Glis > Glis glis. Next base: position 7,192 of record PVJS01000248.1, read on the forward strand.
ACTCGTTAAAGCCAGGGTGTAGACTAGACATGAGAGGGCAGCTCACTTACAGGGTCACTCCATAGAGACCCAGCCTGGCTGCCAAAGGCAGATCATAGCTAAGTGATTTGGGAAGGGATGTAGCAGTTTCTAAGTTCCCACACCAGAAACATTCTCTTCGTTCCATCACTTTATTCTCATAAGAACTTGGTGAGGGAGTTATTATTATTTCCATTTCATAGATGAGGAAAATAGAGGGCTTGACCAATCATGCCCCCCGATACAGAGTTAAATAATATACGTGGTCAGATTTCAAAACCAGGACTTCCTAACTCAAAGTGCACAACTTTCTAACCTAACCTCCAGACCGTATCTCCTGACTAAAGGCCATGTCTGTTCTTCTGAGAAATTGGTGGCCAGGAAGCTCAGGTTGTCCCCAGTGTTCCTCGTGAGTGTGTAGAGTGGCGATTGTGAGTCCGAAGAAATGGAAAGGAAAGGATGATTCTAGAGGAGGCGTCCCAAGCACCCTGGGCTAGTGATAAGCTGTTTGTGTCCTGCTCTATGTCCAGTCTGAAAAATGGCCCAACAGCTTTCCCTTCCAGCCCAGAGGCATGCAGAATTCAGAGACATAAGACCAGAGCTCCCGGAAGACTGGGACTATGCCCTGCTCACCTCTATCCCAAGCACCAAGCTCAGAAATTGTCTTTAAACATAATCTGAACTGTATGTCTAAGCCAGTGCTTTTAAACGTATGGACATTTTTATAATAGTACTTAAGGAAGCAGGAGGAGGGGAAAACAAAAAAATATGAAAACTGGAGTGTGGCCAAAGTGAATGTGGAGAGATTTATTTAAGAGAAAAATTAAAGGAGCTAAAATGTATAACTTGGCGAGCAGACAAAATATAAGGATCACGAGAGACTATAAATATTTGGAAGGTGCAAATATGAGTGGGGAGAACTGTTCCCAGAGGTTTTTAATACAGCCTATAATGGGAATAACTGGGAAGCATGATTTGGAGAGGGAAGTGAGCATGTGAGTAAGCGAGGTCCAGAGAGATGGTTTGGGATGGGGAATTTGGAGTCCTGAGCTACAGGCTCAGCTCTCTATGACTCTGGGAAAGCCACGGTCCTCATTCATTTATCCATCTACTAGCAAGGACTAGCTCAGCACATACCCGGGCCAAATATCTGCCCTAGCAAAGCTCACTGTCTTTCGGGGAACAGAAATATTAATAAATAGCAGTGGCACAGAGTGGTGAATTTGAGTATGAGAGCTGTAGAACACTGGGGATTCACTTGTCTTGTAAGACAGGGAGTCTCCCTGGAGAAGAGATGGTTAAACTGAGACTACTAGAATGAGGATATTCTGCTGCTGAAGACAGAGACGGAGAGGGTCCCAGGGGGAGGGAGAAGCATGTGGGAAGGGAAGACAGTGATAAAGTGAGGAGCCTCCAGAAAACTAGAAGGTTGGACTATGAGAGGGAGTCTATGGGAAGGTAAGAGTCAACCAGAACTAGCTGTGTATTTATTCCAGGCAGCTTCAGAGCAATAGGGAGCTCCGGAAGGCTGATGAGGCAGGGAGTAGAAGGATCAGAGTTACCTTCTATTGGATTCATGAGAATAGATTCAGGAAGAACATTCCAGAAGCTGTCCTATAATCTACAAAAAAATCACAAGAAAATCTTTCCTAGGACAGTAACACACGAGCCATGTGCTGATGGATGTGTAGACACTGTGAAGGGAATTCCTGGCAGATGCGTAGCCTAGGCAAAGGCAGAGATGCACAGAGGGACCAGAAGGCCAGGGAATGGCTAGAAATTCTTGGCGATGAGCACGATTGATCAGGAGCAACAGGGGCCCATCCTGAAACACCTCTAATGTGAAGTCAAGGGCCAGAGACTTTTTCCCATAGACCAGTAGAACAGAATGGTTTAGGGCAGAGCTTTGAGTCAGAACCAAGATTCAAATCCCAGCTCTGCCCAGCTCTGTGGGCTGGTGGTCAATGGACCTATGGCTGGTACTCAGTTTCCTCCTGTGTAAAACAGCAGCACCATATTAAGCAAAATGAGAAGTGCTCAGTGAGCTGTCCTAGAAGCAGCAAGCCACACTATGGGTAATCCTTGGACATCACATGGAATTCCCTCTTTGTCTCCCCCAGAGTGCCCCCAGAGAGGTTAATCTGGGACCTTTCCAAAGAGTTTGAGTGGACATTGCACCCAAAGTTTCATGTCATTCAAAAATGTTGTATTTCTTATAGCACAGAGCCAAGCAATGCAGAGACTTCTACTGGGCCTCTGATTCTCTGTCCTCTGTCTCCTCTTGAACATAAAGCAAGGAGCCCCCTCATACCTGAGCACAATCCAGTGCCTGCAGAGGCATTCCGTTGCCTGCATGCTGCACTTTGGAGCTGCACCCCTCTTGCCTGACCCTCTCATGCCCCAGCCGGGCCCCAGCATCTGTGACCTAGAGAAGTTATGCAATTTGGTTTAGGCCTCCAGCAGTTCCGGGATGGGCCCCTAGATGAACACAGTGTACCTGCTCTCTGGACCGATACTTGCCCAACTTCTCCACCCAACATCCTGTAGCCCATGGCCTGATCTGTTTATGCCTTTTGCCAGCCCAGTCCCTGGCTTTGAGGCTGACCAGGAGCTCAACCCACCATGGTGATCAAAGCTTGTTTCCACTTAGCAGCTGTGTCATGTTGTTGGCCAGGTAGCCTTCTCTCTGTACTGCTTCCTCTGCTGCAACACAGGGATAATAATATTATCTGTTTCGTGGGGTTCTCGTGAGGATCAAATGAAATGAATCAAAGTGTGTAAGATATTTAATAAGTGTTCGCTACTACTGCGATGGTGATGATGATGATGATGGTGATGATGATGATGATGAATGGGAGCTATTAGGGTTGAAGGATCCTTTTCCACCTTTTTTAGAATAAAGTTTAGTGGGTTGCACAGTCCCTGCCTTCCCACATTTCCCTAGTGTACACACCCTGGAACACCCTATTTGTGACCTCTACCATCTACAGTTGGGCTAGTGCTAAAGGCAGATCTGCACACATAAATAAATGGAAGAAAAGCCATATCCACAATCCAGGGCTCTTGACAATCAGCCCTGCCCGTGCTATGTGACAAGTCTACAGTGAAGTGACCTAGAAAATTACCAGCGTTCACGGAGGACCTACTATGTGCTAGGCCCTGCTGGAAGTTGCTGACACTCTCATCTAGAAATGATTGAGCAGGCCCAAGGATGGAGGCTTTACATCTATGACCCCATCTCATCCCCAGAATGTGGATGCCATTATCCTTAGTTTCCAAGTGAGAAAACAATAACAAAATGTGGAAGCCCACCGACTCGGTCCATTTTCTGTTGCTATAACTGAATACCACCATCCAGGCAGTTTATGAAGAATAGAGGTTTATTTAGCTCATGGTCCTAGAGGCTGGACACTGCCAAGGCCAGTTGGAACGGCTCAGGGGATTTAGAGAAGGGAGCATGCACTTTTTTCCCTCCTGGCCCCCAGCCAGGACACAGATTAGCCAAATAACTGCCAGATGCGATGCTGAGTCTCTGCGTGTTCGTTACCAACGTCTAAACGCCTGGGTCCCCTTCCAAACCCAGAGTGACTGGCAGCACATGTCACCCGTGATCTGCGCTGGTGCCCGGCAGCTCACGTCAGCTTCGCAGACGGCACAGGCACAGGGCAGGTACTCTCCTCCTCTTTCCTGACCCTTTATCTTTTTTTTTCTTTTAATCCAGCTGACTTCTGTGAACTGAATGGCTACTCCCAACCTCGCCCACAGTCCCAAACACCCTGTCACTGCACAAAGGCAAGAACAATGACTCTGTTATCAGCAGAGGCCACAGTGTGTCTGGCACAGGGACAGAAAATCGGTGGTGGAGCCGCCCGCCAGCCCCCTGCTGGTCAGCTTCCCCGTGCCTGCTGCAGATTTTCACTAATGTCAAAACCCATCATCTCTTCAAGAAGCCAAGCCCCTCCAGCCTGCAGCCCCTGGGTGCTGAGAAAGGCCTTGGTCTCCCCTGGAGCCAGGCCCCTCACCCCTGCACCTGGTGCCTGTGTGTGCACCCCTGGGCCTGTGACAGGCAGGGCAGGGGGCTTCTCATTTCATCTCAGCCAGCGCTTCAGGCACATGGACTGCGTGCTTGTGCTCCGACCTGTAGATGAAGAGATATCCATAAAACATCTGTTGGCTAAAGAAGGATGAGACAGGGAGGGGCCAGACAGAAAGAGAAAGAGAGTACACAGCAGCCTAGTGTTCGTCTAAATAGAAACAGGAAAAGCATCATGAATCATAATCTACCACAGGGAGCAAAGCCCCTGTACAGTGAGGGGTGCAAATCTAGTCTGCACGTGCTTTAATAAATAAAGCTTTATTGGAATACAGTAACATCCATTCACTTACATGTTGTCTATGATAGTATTTTCCCTGTAACAGCAAAGCTGAGCGAACATACGTCCTGACAGCAAAAATATTTATTGCCTGGCCTTTTACAGAAAATTGTTGCTAACACCCCAGTCTACTATAGTCCAGGTCCTCTTATGTACTTTAGACATTTTGTTTTATTTAATCATTACCCTTATCCTGTAGGTATTCTTAATTCTCCTTTGCAGCTGGAGGCTTAGAGAGGTGAAGTAAGTGCTTCCGGGTCACATAAAAGTAAAGGAAGTATCTGGATTTGACCCAAAGGCACCGTTCTTCCTTTGCACCTGTGAGCTGAGACTTGTGCTCCACCTCTAAGTGAGAAGATTCTGGTGAGTGGTGGGGAGGGGAGGAAGAGCAGAGAGGAAGCGGGCTCAGGGGAAGGCAGAGTGGCAGGGGTGAACACAGCCAAGATCACAGGGGACCTGGAGGAAGAACAGTAGAACTCCAGAGCCAGAAGGAACCCACAAGGTCAAGGTCTTCTCCCGGAGACCAGCGGAGCAGAGCAATGGTCAAAGTCACAGAGCGGGGAGGCCTCTCTGCGAGCCTAACACTCCTAGGTTTGCAGACTTGGGGTGCCTCCGGCCTCCCTCTCAGATGCCCTGTGTTTTCTGTGAGCCAATCGCAGTCCCAGGGGCACTAAAGTCACAAGTCCCTTCTCACTGTGCAGAATCACAATCAAACCAGTTATGGACTTGACATTTGTTTTAACTGCACACCCTCACGCGAACATAGTTTCTGTTTGACCAGGTGTGGAGAAAGGACAGAAAAGACACAGCACTGAAAACCAGCCAAGCTGGCCTCCTGTCCGTCACGGCCCCAATGTGACCTTGGACAAGTCGCTTAACCCTCAGGCTCCAATCTCCAGCTGTGTCAAGGGTGGGGGCTGGGACAGACATTCCCAGTCAGCTCAGATGTTCAAATTGCATAACATGAATTAACACAGAAATCGCTTTGGAGCAGACAGCCTGTACACCAGTCGATTAGCCATGTTTGTTTTTAACCCAACTCAATGTGTTGTGAATTTGGGAGAGCTTAGATATCTCTACCTAGAATTTAGGTGCTCACTCCACAGAGCATTAATTGGGCTCCGTTCTTGCTAGGATTTGAGCTTAATGCTAGGATGCAGCTATGAATAAAAGCGAGGTGGCAAGACAGAGCAACACAGTGTCACAGATGTCGTACTGAGAAAGAGCTAAGGCAGCTAGAGCCTGTGGCTCCAGAGCCAGCCAGCCTGGGTTCGAAACCTCATTATCCCATAAGTATCCCTGCAGTGTAGCCCGGGCATGTCACACTCCTGAGCCACACGTCCTCCTCTGTAAACAGATAAAAACAGCATCTGTCTCAGGGCCATTGTGCAGGATCAATAGAACTAGATCTCACGAAGCTCTGAGATTCGTTCCTGCACAAAGCACTCCGTGAATATTGATGATGATGATGATGATGATGATGATGATGGAGACTGACTGGGTGACAAAGGACAAATAAAGACACCTACATGATCCAGGCTGGGGGTGTAGGGGACATAAGCAGAGAAAGCTTCCCCAGAGAAGTACCTTTAAAACTGAGGCCCCATGGGTGAGCAGGAGTCAGAGGGAGGAGGGGAAGGGTGGGGTGAGAAGTTTCTCAGGCACGGAACTGGGGTGTGCAATAGTTCAGAGACCAGGGCATAGGGGATTTGGGGTGAACCACAAAGAATGCTGACAGGCGAGGCTGGGCAGATAAGCCGAGATAAGCCTAAATCTGATCATGAAAGCTTTATAGCCACCCTGTCCCATGGCCCCATCACATGATTTATCTGTAGAACCATGTGATAAACTCCAAGGGAATCCCACCCCTGCCTTAGAGGCTGGTGCTGGGAATTGAGACTCAGGTTGGCCTGTGGCCAAGCTGATTTGCCAGGAGCTGCTGGGGCAGAAGAGTGCAGAGGAAGTGCTGGCTGTGTGCAGCGAGGCGCACCCAGGGCAACCAAGGGAGGAGCTAGAGCTCAAACCAAAGACCCAGAGGGCAGCCAGGGAGAGAGGCCAGAGTGCAAGAGAAGCAACAAGGTTCGACACAGATGCCCACAGAGGGCGGGAATGCCAACAGCTGCTTATATGGGCCCAAGCATAGGTATGCGGGTGGACCAGCCTGGCTCGATGCCCAGGGGTCTAATTGGATAAGAAGCACCCTTACGCCCTAGCAACCTGAGAATTGAGAGGGAATCTGGGTGGCGTTAGGAGAGAGAAGGACACCAAATAGACTCATGACTGTCCCCAAGCATTCCCCTCCTTCCCTTTGTGGGGTTGGGGTGGTCCCTACTGTCCATCATACCCCAGTGATCCCAGGAGGGAGGTGTTAGGAGAGGCACAGCTTTGAACAGATGCTAATCTGAAGATAGAAAGTCTACAATTCCCACCACATGTCCATCTTATTTTTGTGTAAACGGGGATAATAGAACTATCTCCAGATGTTTTTATAAAGATGCATTCTACCTCAAAGCTACACTCCCCAGCTTTTTTTATTTATCCATTTATTTTTGAAATAGGGTCTTGCTCAGTCACTGAGGGTCTCGCTAGATTGATGAGACTGGCGATCCTCCTGTCTCAGCCTCCCAAGCACTGAGCTTACAGGCTTGCATGCCACCATGTCTGGCTGACTTTACTTGTTCAAGGAATGTGTTGAAACCTACTCCTAGGCTCCATGCTGACTGCTCAGAATATAATGCTAACTAAATCAAATTCTAAGCTCTCAGAGAGCTTAGAATTTAAACCAGGTGTGGTAATGTACACCTGTAATCCCAGTACCTGGGAAGCTGAAACAGGAGGATTGTAGGTTTGAGGCTAGTCTCAGGAATTTAGAGAGAACCTGTTTCAAAAGGGCTGGGGGTATAGCTTGGAGGTAGAGTGCCTCTGGGTTTAATCCGCACTACCAAAAAAGAGAGAGAGAGAGAGAGAGAGAGAGAGAGAGAGACAGAGACAGAGACAGAGACAAAAAGAGCTTAGAATCTAATGCGAAAGCCAGACAAGGAGAGGGGTCATCCTGAACAGGTAATAGTAGGTGCTAGAGGAAGAAGCCAGGGGTGCTGTGGTAACCCCCAAGAGATTGAAAAGAGGAAAATAGGCCAGAAATAAAAATACAGACCATGAATACAGAGTAATGTGTCCTGATCTCTCCACCTTCTAAGGACGGCCCAGGGAGGGAGGAGGAACAGATAAACAGAAGACAAGAACCATGAAATTGCAATGGTGCCTCTGTCCCAAGAAGATGCAGATTGCAAACATCACCAACCCACAGGCTACCTGTTAGACAAGACTCTCTTCCCTCCATTATGAAATAGAAAATGACACCACGCTCTGCGCTGTTGTGGCTTGCAACAAATAAGTATTTCAAAGAGTTACCACCGGCTTGTGACCAAGTCTCCTTTCCTTCCTGATATTCAGGCTTCTGGGGTTTTATTGTTCCCATCGATTTATAGATGCAATAAAAATAAATATGAGATGCAATGGATGTGTCCTGCGTGGAAAAGAAGGCATCAGCGAGTTTCGAATACATTCAGAGTTTTTATTTCTACTTCAAGTTTCATGTTTTGAAAATTAAGTGTATTAAAGGTTAGAACAACTATAATTCTTCGTAGCTCCAACACCGAAACGGTAAAAGCCAGGGAAAAGGGCTTTGCCTGCAAAGCAGGGTGAGAACAGAAGCAGTTATCAGAACAATCTGAGGCCTTCTACTATAAGATTTTCTTCAGTTTTCTACCTCTTTCTGGTAACTGTAATGATTTGGTTCAAATCCCATCTTTAGGAATCCTCTGTCCATCTATTCCCAGGAATACATTGAGCACAAATATACACATGTTTCTTCTGAACAAAACACACCAAAGCAACCTTGGGCCAGAGTATTTTAATTAGATTTTTAAACTATGCATGCTTTTTTTAAAAAAAAATAGGAAAATTGGAAAGTACAGAAAATCATAAAGAAGGAATATGTAACACAGAACTCCAGTGCCTCCTCGTAACTACACTTAACTTTGGGGCATTAGCTTTCTGATAACTGTGTTTCGATGCACATTTTGCTGTTGTTCTATTCACTTGCTTCCAACAGTAAAGACTTGCTGAAGAGCCACCTTGGCGTTTAACTTCTTAACTTCATGTCGTGCTACAGGCGTGTTGAGAGATGCTATCATGCCTCAGCCCCATGTGTCTCAGAACTGCCGCACATTTTCTTAAAGGTGCAATTCAGCCGAGTCTTGAACCAAGGGTTGAGAATTGAACCATCCAGGGATGGGCACAGGAAAACCATGCCTCCAGCTTTCCTCCGAAGGCCTGGGCTCTGGGGTGAGGGCACCTTGATTCCTTGAGGGCGCTGACTGTGCACAAGCTGTGGGGCTGGCTGAACTGGAAAAAGCAGCAGGAGCAGCCCAGGGAGGAGCCACATGGCAGCCATATGGCTTAAACAACAAAGCTAATATTCTATTCTCTGCCCCCTGGGAGCCGGCTGACAGGCCTCTGAGACCACCCCCCACGCTCCTCCTCTTTGTCCAACCTGACCAGTTAGACAGGTTTATCCTTTAGCTACTGCATGGAGATGCCAAGGACCACCCCAACCTCTCCACACTAATAATGGAGAGGTTCCTGGCAATAGCTGGCAACTAATACCGGGAAAGAGCTAGGCAAATATTTTCTACCAAGGACTAGAGAGTAAATGTATTGGGCTTTGTGAGTCATTTATGGCCCCTGTCACATATTCTTCTTTGTTATTATTATTATTATTATTATTTTTCAATGTTCACTCAAAAATTGGAAAAAAAACTTAGTTCAGGTCATGGGTTAGAATGTGTGGACCACTGGACAGGGGCTCCTTTCTCTTTTTATTAATAAAATAAAATAAAATCAGTAGAGATTCTGAAAAATTGTTCGAGAATTTCTGAGAAACATATGTGGTGCCCAATCCAGTCTTAACTGACACCTTGGGATTAGAACAGGAAGCTGGATCCTCTGTGAACGTGCCTCTAACCAGAGACGTCAAGAGAGGCCAAGAGTTCTATACTTCATGTTCTTCTAATGTTTAAGAGGATCCCTTTCCAGAATCAGAAAAAGCAAACTGTTGCAGTCAACAAATGGTTTGTAGCATGTAGCACGGATGAACTACAGGAAAAGAATTCCAGAAAGATCCATGGTTTCATCTATTGTCACTTTTACCAGAAACCCAAACAATGGTCCAGACACATCCCTTTAGTTCAGAGAACTTTTGAATTAAGTTAAATTGAGAATTGTACCCAATAGCTAATGAGGATAAGAGACTGAATATGGGAATGGACAATGACCAGATCACACATAAAAGCAGAACTGGAACCCACAAGCTGCAGCAGACAGCCCAGCATCCCATCACGGCAGGCACCCTCCTGGGATGCCAGCCTGCTCTCTATCATCAGACTTAAAGGAGGTCAGGCTGGCATCAACCAGTAATCTCTAATAATTGGTCTAGGAAGCCAAAAGAATTCCTGTAACAATTGACCCAAAATGATCAGGACTTGATTAATAACTGTCAGGTTACCTGATTTTTGTCCCTACTTCCAAGTTAGGAACAACCATAGAAAACCAAATATGTACCCTAACCAATCGTGTAGGATGCCCTGCTTTGGGGAAGGTCACCCTGGGGTTCTCCAGACTAACTCTTCCGACTGGGGCACAGCTGATGCCCACACACCTCTTTTATCTATTCTAAAGCTGAAGTCCACACAGCCCTATTTTCTACACTAAAGCTTCCCTATGCCCCTGCTTGCCTTTAAGTCTCCCAACTGATGGTGGCTGATGCCCTTGCTGTGCAGCAAGCCTTCTCTTGTTCCCCTTTGGTTAGTGGCCAGCGATTTCCACAAGGTTACATCTCCTTCCTCTATTTCGCCTGGTTATACCATAAAACTTCACCAACCTTAGTGCCACTATTTCAAGATGAAATTTAAAGAATTTTAAAGGAGAAAAATAACTCAGGGCTCTCTAATTTGTCACCCTGGAATCACAAACAAGGTAAGAGAAGCCCAGAAATGTTTTCTCCCACTCTCCCTCCATAGCATTCACTGCCTGCCTGGAGGTGGAATCATTTCCTACGAGGCTTTCTATGAAATCACACACAGAAGCCAATGAATTGGTTGAGTGACCTTTGCATGTATACTGCTATAGTGAATATAAAGGGACCCCTGAAATATGATCAAGAAACCTGAAAATTAGTTAGAGGCCCCCACAACACGGAGAATGAGGAACTTATATAAGATGCCATTTCCGAAGTGTATTCCAAAGAACGTTAATAACTTCTATGTGGAATGCACTTAGAAGATGCTGTGTGAAACCACATTAAACAAGACTGATATTGAGCACCTAATTTGTAAAGAGGGAGAAATTATAAGTGTATATTTCTGAACATGATTGATTCTGAAGCTCCTTCTGACCACAGCATGTGTTGGCTACAGAATGTTGGAAAATGGTATCGTGGGGCACTAAGATGTTTAGTGACATTTTAAAGCCTCATTGAGAGGAAGTAACTAATGCAAAAGCACCTGACACTTCCTTAATACCATCTAATAGTTTATTAAGTGCTTGCCAAGTTCCAGGCATTGTGCTAAGCCATACTATCTCATTTAATTTTCACAATATCCCCACAAGTTGGATGCTAGTGTTATGTCTGTTGCATAGATGAGGAAGGAGAGAGACTGAGAGGTTGAGTAACTTACTCAGGAGTTGTCTTCCTTAGTACCTTGATTCTACAAGTGCAAGCAAAGAAGGGAGGACAAGAGCAAGCCCACTGTCCACCAAGCCACCCACTTGACTAGGGACCCACCAGCCCTGGTGATTGACACTGGGAATGTTAAAATGTCCCAGCAAATGTTTCACTGACCATGTAGCCCAAAACTATCCACATGCCTCCCTACCTGGCCCCGCTGAGAGAAGTCTTGGTCAGTCCAGGTTAAGGAAGTCTATTTTCTTCTTCAAGCTTATAAAAAACTATTTTATTTATTTAAGTGGACCCCTGACAAACAGAACCATAGAAGCAGCATTTTTTTAATGTATCTGTGCTATGCAAAAAGCTGTGGCCATATCTGTCTGGGAGGCTGAGAGTTTCACCTGTCACCCAGTAGCTGTAGGAGGGCAAATGTCGAGGTTCCTGCGGTCTCTCAGCGTGTGGCTAGTGTCTTTGTGCTTGCTCCAGGCATGAAAGCTCTGGATCTGAGTGTTTTATCTCCCAACTGAAACAGATGTGGACCAAGAAAGATGTGACACCTTAGTACCATCCAAAGGGTAGCCCCACTGGCCACTTTTGAAGGCTGCTTAATAGATGTTAAAAACTCCAAAATTGCCTGGCTCTTATTGAGGGCCAGGAACCCTCGCTCGGCTAGTCCTCTGAAGAGCCTTTCAAAGTAGGTTAACATCTCATTTTATGGAGCGGAGCTCAGTTCCGCGGTGACAGTATGTTTACGGAAGGCCAGAACACTAATAATTTTCACCTCATTCACGATGGCTAACGTTTCTTCAGTGCAAACTGGACAAGGCCTTTCATTCATGCAGCAAGTATTTATGGCATATGAGTTACACGCCAACAATGAAGCCCAGCATGCTCTGCTTCCATGGTGTTTACATTCCAGTCAGGGGGAGACAGATAAACAAAACAAATAAGCAAATTAGAAGTCACGGGATGCTAAAGGTTAGAGAGGGATAAGTCACGAGGGGAATACTGAGTGCCAGGGGCAGGGGTGCCTGAAGGTGCAGTTGGGAGGCTGCCAGGGAAGTCCCTGCTGAGACGGTGATGAGCACAGATTCAGTGTTGCAGGCAAGGCGATTTACCTGACAGCCACTGTCTCATCGAATCCACTCTACAGCTAGATATGGTGAATATCCCCGTTTATATCTGGGTGCACATATCTATATCTATCTATCTAAAGAGATGAATCAGAAATTGGCTCCCAGGATTATGGAGTTGTTCGAGGACTTAGGAGAACAGAGGCCTAATCCATGGGGCTCAGTCTTATTTTGCTGGTTTAAATAAGCTCAAAACTCTACTGGGATCTCCAGGCTGACTGGCCCTGAGTTGATGCCTCTCAGTCCTGCTTTTGACCTAGTAAAATGTCTCGGGTGTGACAGAAACAGGACAGGTAATGCTCTCCTTCCTGTCCTCTCCATAAACGGGGCATAGATGCCTCCTTGGCCCTGCTCTCCACCTGCAGGGGCCGGGGACACAGTTCACCTCGTCTCAACGGTGCTTCTTCTCAGGAATGTCTGCCTCTTAGCTGCGGAGGAGAGCCAGGTGTAGCCATGGCTCAGCCACTCAGCTGAATGACCTTGTCGGGCAAGTTGTGTGACATTCCCGGTCCTTGGTTCTTCCATTTGCAAAACAGGACTAATGATGTATACCTCTCAAGGCATTATTTATAAGTAGAATTTATTAATCTCTGACCATGTCTTAGGCCCAGCAGTCATCTGAACTTCTCTAAGGAAGGACAGACTCATAGACATGCACCCTGGGCAGCATGAGGGGCCCTAAGCACAGAAGGGCCATTATGACATTCTTAACTTTTGAACAGGGCACACAGTTCCACTTAGCACTAGGTTCTGAAAACTTTACAGTCAATCCTGGCTCCTGATCAGAGTTATCCCTATCCTCCTTTTATGGATGAGAAAATTGTGGCACAGTAAAGTTCAGTAATTTGTCCAGGTCACACAGCTGTAAGTGACACAACCAAGACACCTCTTTCTGAGCTTGCTTTTAAATACTTCTAAGCCGGGAGTGGTGGCGCACACTTGTAATCCCGGTACTTGGGAGGCTGAGATAGGAGGATCCCAAGTTCGCGGCCAGCCTCAGCTACTTAGTGAGGCCCTCCGCAACTTACTGAGACCCTGTTTCAAAATAAAGAATAAAAAATAGGGCTGAGGGTGTATATCAGAGGTATCACAAAAAACAAATAAATACTTCTAGATAGTACCTTCTTAGTAGGAGAACTCAATGAAAAGCCTTTAGCCAGCGCCTTGTAACTCTGAGTGACTCTCCCATGTCCTGCTATCCTCACTTCTGTTGCCCCAGTAGTTTTTATCCTCTAGCCAGTGACCCTCAGCCCAGCGGCTATTAAAAATGACCCTCATGTTGCATATGTGTGTGACTGTTGACTATGGGCCCTGTGAGGCCTGTCACCATAGAGTCACTGCCCTGTGAGTTGCTTGAGGCAGGGTCTTGAGTTGACACCTGTTATTAGTTATTTGGGAAAGTGAATGAAGTCTGGAATAGTCCCCCATCCAGAAGGACCCATCTCTGGTTCTTGACCACAGAATAATCAAAGTTATCTCAGACCTATTGCGGGGAGGGGGTGAATTGTGGGAACTCTAGGCAGAAGGAGGGCTAAAAAGCCAGGATAAGACAGGGGGCTCTGGAAGAGTCCTGAGCCACCGCACAAGCCACATGAGGGTAGAAGGAAGGTCTCCCAAGAAAGAATTAGGAATGGATCGGGGCTTGCGAATCTGGATCTAAGGCAGGGATGAGGGCTGTGGCAGGAACATGGATCTGGGCCATGCCCGCATTACCTGTCAATCCTTCCTTTTTATGTTTCCCCTCTGCTGTGCCTCCATATCTGGTGGTTTTTGTTGTTGTTTTGTTAAGTTATTTTACCCAGTCAGTTTGGCTATCTGTGAAGGAGCCAGGAGAATGGGGCGGGGGCCTGGCTTGAGCCAGAGTTTAAAAGGAGTGAGCGCAGTGTGTGCCTAGGTAGGTCGACAGCGCATGGCTGTGGCAGCTGAAATCGAGTTCAGAGAGGCCAGGAAGAAAATCACAGTAAGGTTATGCGGTGTCCCCTGAGCCATGCTTCTGAGCTCATGAAGAGCACAGGAGCCACCAGGCCATCTTGTGCAAGCACAGGCCATGCCTCAGGCCTGGGTGGGGCCTCAGACTCTGCAAGCCAGCCACACTGTAGCTGGTCTACAGACAGTGCTCAGAGCAGCAAAGTCCTAGACAAGCCCCTCAGACGTGGGGCCAGATAGGTTTTATTGTAGAAATTCAAAGAGAAGAAAAAGGCCAAAATGCTCTTCGCAGGGAAGAACATATCCCTTATAACAAAGCCCAGAATCTCTTAGACATATCCCTGCAGAGAGAATGGCTGGGAAGGAAGAGAAGCTGGTATTTTCACTAACAGGTTTGTTTCTTTTTCATGAAGTTTACTATGATTTTAGGGAGGACTGAATACTCCAGCTATGTCTGGTGATCCTCCTGCCTCACCAGTCACCCCTCCTGTCTAAAATCCCCATTGTGCAGAAAAACTATATTTTATTATGACACTGTTTCCCCGAGAATGTCCCACTCCAAGTGATTATTCTTCCATGTGAATTGATGCAAAAAAATAAGAGTTCTGTGATCAAATTAATCAGGGAAACAGTGAAGCAGAGGAGCTCAGCACACCCCTTGGCTCCTCAGAGCATGTCAACGCTGACGTGCACGGTGAATGACTGAGATGGCCACGTGGTGGACGCAGCAGTCCTCCCCTGGTTGATGAGGCCCCGTCCTTGTCGCTCAGCTGCTCCGTAGCCCCCTTCTTTTCTTTCTGCACCAGCAGTTAAGTAAATGCCAATTACATTGACAGCACTCTCAGGGTGGGGAGACCGACCCCTTATTTGTTTCTGCAGAGATTGCTTCTAAGTACTCCATGGTAGTGGCAGGAGGTGAAACGAGCCCTTAGATACTACCAGTGTGAACTTACATTGGTGTCAGCCTTCTGGAAAGTTTTCTGGAAGAATGAACAATAAGAAATACACACATTTATAAACTTTGAAACAAACTATTAACTTCCATCATGCCATATTAAGATTTTTTAAATTACCCCAAATATAAAAGTTTCTCCTCCCGCAAAGTTTGTTTGTTCTGCCCCAGCATATAAAATGGAAAAACCTAAATGCTTTAAAACATGGGAATATTGACAGGCATGGTGGCACACGCCTGAAATTCCAGTACTTGAAAGGGCAAGACAGGAGGATCGTAGATTTGAGGCCAGCCTCGGCAACTTACCTAGACGCCGTTTCAAAAATTAAAAAAATAATTCTGGGTTGTAGCTCAGGGGTAGAATGTTCCTTGGTTCAATCCCAGTGCCAAAAAAAAGATAGGAATGTTTAAATTTATATATGATGGTTGACTTAGTCCATATTCTGCAGCTATGACAAAATACCTGAGAATGGGTAATTTATAAGAAAAGAGGTTTATTTTGGATCACGCTTCTAGAAGCTGGGAAGTCCAAGATCATGGCACTGGCATATGCTCAGTTCTGGCCATCAGTCTATACAACTTCAACTCATAGTTCATGAACAGATGAGAAAAAACATGAGGGTGGGCATGCTTTATAATAACTGCCCTTGGGGTAACAAGGCCAATCAGAGCAAGAACTCACTTAACAAAGGCTTGAAAAAGCTTGAATCCATTCATGAGGCTCCACCCCTGTGATGCAAACACCTTCAACTGGTACCTGCCTCCCAACACTGTCTCACTGAGGAATTAAGGTCCCAGCACATGACTGTTTGGGGCCACACTCAAACCATAACAATGAAATCCCTCAATGCAATACTCTTACAGTCATTATGAATGTCTATGAAATCATGCAGAAGCGTGCATGCTATTATGCTAGACTGGTTGGGAAAACTAGCTGCAATTCTTCACTCCTCCCTCTATTCATGACCTGTACAAGTGATTCGGGAGCCCCTTCCCACCCAGGGGTGGAGTCGGCTTCCCCACCCCAGAATCCAGACTGCCTGTAGGTTGTGTCAGTGATGAGGTGCTAATTCTGCACCCAAGCCACTCATTCATTCATTCATTCATTCATTCATTTCTCTCTCTGTCTCTCTTTGTCTCTCTCTCTCTCTCTCTCTCTCTCCCTTTCTCAGAATCTTGCCACCTCCATTTATACATGCCCAGCCTGTCCTTCTGGAGGATAAGAGGCCATATATAGGAGCTTTGTGAACCCCCTAACAAGTGAGAGAGCCAGCCTCGATCACCCAGCGACAGACCTATGAGCAAGGCTGGCTGAGACCAGAGTGAGTGGGGAACGTTGCGGGTAACCCCTGAATTCAATCTGCAACCATAGGTGCTCATTATTTTCACCACCTGAGTTTGGGAGAGGTAATACTGATAGGGCTAGAATGTAATACAAAAAGGAAAAAGCACAAGATGAAAAATATATCAACAAATGTGAAATAATAACAAAACAATTATGACCAAAAGGAGAATGATATGCATGAAAGTGTGATGGAAGGTCACTTCAGGGCAGCGAGCTGATTGAAATATTGATATGTGTGTGCTATCTCTCTACACTTTTGCGTTTCCAGGTTTTCTCTGGTGAGCAAGCATCAATGTCATAATCTTTGCATAACAGTGGCTCTTTCAGAAGTAATAACTCAGGAGTAGAGTATACTTGATATTTCCAAGATACTCTAGTAATGAGACTAGTCCCAGGAAAAGAATACATGTTTGGAAAAATCATAAAATACCTTATAAGCCATAAGGCATTATAGTTTTAATATGATACATACTTTCATAATTGTCAAAGGCTCTAATAAGGTGCAACTCTCTCCACTCTAAAGTTGGTGAGTTTTTTTTTTCATTTTGTTTTGATTTGAGGTAAGAATGTGCGAAATAACCCTAAAAATACTAACCAAGTGACAATCTGAGGAATGGATCCAACTCCCTTTATCATTGAGTAATGCATAATAGCAGAAATAGACCCGAGCCCTCTCTACATTGCACAGCAATTTCTTCTCATTCTGAAGAGCGCCAAGCTTTCATCTCAAATGGTAGCCGTGGAATGGGAGCAAGCATGAGGCAACCCCTGAGCTGTTTACAGAGAAAGTAACCAGGGAGCACACACGCTCAAGATAAAAGCGGTTTTATGGTTATATGGTATATGAAAGCACAGACAAAACCAGCGAGGAGACTTTGTAGTTCTGCGGTAGCTTTCATCCAAGCATCTGGAGACATTTTACTGATGTGCACCTTTAATCTGCATAACATCCTGGGGGTGAGTGGCAAGCTTTACTATCCCCATTTTACAGGTAGAAAAAAAGAGGCAGAAAAGGTTCCATCCTAGTTAAATTTCTTTGGTTGCAAGCCACAGAAATCACGTGGCCAAGTAAGCCAATTTATTATAAAGATAAAAATAATTTTAGAAAAGTATGTATGTATCTATATCTATATCTATATCTATAGTGTGTGTGTGTGTGTGTCCATGTGTGTGTGTGTAAAAGACATAGAAAAGCACTTAACCTGAAAAAAAGAAAGAGCCAAGCGTGGGGACGCATGCCTATAATCCCAGTATTTGAGAGGCTGAGACAAGAGGATCACAGGTTCGAGATCAGCCTCAGCAGCTTAGTGAGACTCTCAGCATTCTAGTGAGACCCTGTTTCAAAACAAAAAATAAAAAAAAAATGGGGATGTGAGTATTGCTCAGAGGTAGAATGCCTCTAGTTTCAATCCCCGGTACCACAAAAGAGAAGGAAGGAAGGAGGGAAGGAAGGACAGGCAACTCAAGGAACTAAAAACAAGTCCCCTGGATTGCAGGTATCTGGAAAAACCAGCCCCAGACATTTCGCATCACTGTGTCACTCCATTCCAAACAAATCGTGGAGAGAGTTCCTCCTGCTTTTGCACATACCACCAACCAGGACAGAAACCTCAGGATCATCTCTCTTCTTCCTATTGCATTTCCTCACCCACAGTACTTCAAGCTACCCATTCTGTCTCTGTACATATTCTTATATTGCTTCTCTTTTAGGCTACCTCTCTCATGGACTACCACAACAGTCCTCTTGTCTTCTGTCCTTTAAATGAATTTTCTACTGATGCAGAATGATATTTGGGGGCAGAGATGGATTACCTGGTCACCAAACTGGTTTCCCTTTCCTCCAGATCAGGGGCTTGCCTACATAGGATACCACAGTACGTCACCCCAAAGCATGTGTCTTTGGCATAAAGATTGAGTTGATTTATTTTGAGAAACTATAGCCCCAGGGGAAACTGGAAAGTTACCTGTTTGTAGGGAAATTTACATCCATAAAGAAACTCCCCTCTCTGTGCCAGGAAGAGATGTATCACTAAATCACCAGAGACTTTAGAATGAAGAAGGATGGCGTCTACCTACATAACAAACCTTACTCTCATTTATTGTGCCATTTCTGAGTTTCTTAATTCATTTTCTGCTGCTATACCAGAATACCACAGACTGGGTAAACTAAATAATAGAAGTCTACTTGGCTTCTGGTTCTGTAGGCTGAGAAATCCAAAATCAAGGGGTGGTGAGGACATACTTAGTATGTCGTAACTTGGTGGAAAATTATCACATGGCAAGAAAGCATGAGAGAGAAGGGGGTGGGGAGAGTGGGGGATTAAGTTTACCCTTTTATCAGGAGTCTACTCCCACGAAAAGGGCATGAGTCCATTCATGAGGGTAGAGCCCTTGTATTAGTCAGCTTTCCATTGCAGTACTGCAATACCCCAGGAAGTCTGCTTGTGAAGAATAGAGGTTTATGTAGCTCATGGTAATGGAGGTTCAAGGCTATAGCACCTTGAACCTCCATTGGCTCAGCTCTGGTGAAGGCCCTCTCAGCTGCTTAGCTTAGTAAGGATGGCACCAGAAGGAAATCCAAGGTGTATAACAGAGACACAGAGTGGGTGCCCAGCCTAACCTGGCAAATCAGAAGAGGCAACAGCAGAACCGAGCCTTAGGTAACTAGGAAGAGTTGGGGAAGCAAAGCAGGGAGGCAGAGTAGGAGAGGAGAGGTGTGTTTCATTTTTTCCTTTTTTATTTAAGCTATAAAAATACTCTTCCTCTTGTTAAATAGGAGTTAAAGGGAAGTCATTAACTGTCTTGAAGCCTGAGAGTGGCATGATGGAGGAGCAGGCTGGAAGGAAGCCACGTGGGAGGCAGGGGGGCAGTTCCAGGCTCTTTCTCTGCCTTCCTCCGGAATGAGCCATCTGTTCATTATAACTAGCCATAAAACCAAGGATAATGATACAGCACAGAGGGGCCCCTGCTCTTGCTAGGACATGGTCAGCTCTACTTGACATAGGATGTGGCTTCCTTGGCCTCTTGTTCTTTTTCAAAACCCCAGAATTCACTTGAGGTCTCAGTTCTGGAGCTTTGACCTCATTAGACCCAGGGAGCTCCCTTGGCTAAGAGTCTTCAGGGTGGGAGCAAAGAGGGGGCTATTAGCTGGTGGGGAAATATACAGGGACATAGGGCTCCCCTTGGCTGAAGGAGAAAACATGTGTTAGTCACAGTGGAGTTGCTTAAAGGACTATACAGCTCCTTCACCTTCAAGGATTAGGCTCAAATTTATAGTTCTTCGTAGACTCTCAGAAGGCAGAGTGAGTCATAGGCTGGTTGGTCAGGGGAGGGAAGGTGGTGGGTGTGAGTCACAAGGGAGGGGGGAGGACTCATCAGCATGGGGCTTGAGAAAGACCTGTAGCCCATGACCATGGTGTCTTCTTGTTTCTCACATGCTACCTTTAAGATTTTGAGTTAACCCTAGGGCATAAAAGGTAATATATGGTGGTCTCTTATTAATGAGACTAAGTATCTAGAGGAATAAAAAACAAATAGGGCTGATCCTGGGGAACCAGGACTCCAGATAATTTTAGAAAAATTAGTAAAAGTTGTGCTTTGCCTCCCCCCCCAAATGTGACTTGGTGGCACTACAGGAGGTGCATGTGTGATCCTTGGGGTCACATGAGTCTATGTTGGGACTCTTTGCTGCCACTCCTTAGCTGTGTGATCATAGGAAAGTTGTGAAATCTCTGAGTCTTGGATTCTTATCTCTCAAGTGGACTTTAAGCCACAGCTGTGGTAACCACTCTTGAACAATTACTAGATACCAAGCACTGGACTTGGCATCTTATTCGCAACATCTTAAATAATTCAGTCTCCTATGGTTTGGATGTAGTTTATGCTCCAAAGGTGCTGGAAGCTTGGTCCTCACTGTGGTGGTGGTGTTGGAGTGATGTAAGTTTGAGGATGTGGGGCATAGTGGATGATAATTAGGTTAGGGGGGCTCTGCCCTCCTGAAGGTGTTAATGTTAGTATTGTGGAGTGAGTTAGCAGGTTATTATAAAGAAAGCCTGCCCCACACGCTTAGTCATTTTTGCACAGGATCAATTTCCTTTCTATTTCTCCACCCTGTTTTGATGCAGCCAATGGAGCCCCTCACCAGGACATCAACACCATGCTGTTTCGAATTTTCAGCCACCAGAAACATAAGCCAGATAAACCCCTTTTACTTATAAGATATCCAGCCTGGGGTATTTCATTATAGAAACACAAAATAGGCTAAGACACCATCTCTATTTTATAATAATATATTCATTTTAGGGCCGTCAGGAGGATTAAATGAAATAACCAGCACAAGAGTCTAATGCCTAGCACAATACAGGGACTAAATAGATACCATTTTTCTTTTAGCCTACTACTCTCTAAGGAAGTAAAACTATCTGGAACCCTACAGTTTCTTTGGACGTGTTCATTTAAGTTTAATTGAATTTATACATGTCTCTCCTGGAAAAGAAAAAAAATGCCTTTACTTTTGATCATTCTTGAACTGTACTACATTATTTGCATTTGTCTGCTAAAGTTAATTTCACACACATCATCCTAATTCCTATTTGCAATGTAGGATATCTTAGAAACATTATTACAAAACATAATAATGAAAAGCCAATCTGTCCAAGCAACAAGAAGAATTGGGAATAACCCTATCTATCCTGTAAGGCTTCTTGAAGTTCCCTGCTGGCTTTTGCCAACCTACCTTCACTTGTACGAATCTCTTCTATTTGGCACAGGAAGCAGCACTTAAATACAAATTCTCACAAATAGGGGACTGAAAGCAGGGAAGCAAGGAGATGCCTCTCCTCTGGGCCCCAGATTTTTTCTTATTTAAAGTGAGGAGTCCTTGGGTACATCTTGTCTCTTACAGAAGACAAAATTGTATACTAATTTAAAACTGCAGCTTCCAAAAAGAAGAGATTGTGGAATTGTTTTGGTTGAATCATCCAGAGATAAATAGCATACCAAAATTGCTCCAGAAATCATTGATAGATGAAGGATGGAAGGGAAAAGAAGACTGAATTCCAACTGCATAGGAAAATTACTGATTCCCATCTGCCCAAGAGCTAAGAGCAATACAAGGAGAGGACTGGTTTTGGAATCAGACAGTTCTTTGGTAAAACCCAGACTCTACCACTAATCAACCTTGGATAAAGCACCTCGCCTTTCTGAGCCTCTATTTTCTTGTCTGTGAAACTGAGAAGATAATACCTCTGGACTGTGTAGGATCACATCACATCATCTATATATAAATCTCTCTCTCTCTCTCTCTCTCTCTCTATCTCTCTGTACATGTAGATAGGCAATAGATTATTCATATGAGCATATCCAAAGATGTGTCTAGTACATACTAGGCATTCAATGTTTTCTATTCTAAAATTCCTTAAATGGGGAAAACTCCATTCTTTTCATTTTTCAACACCTCCCTTTTATTTTTTCCTAATACAGAAAACTTGTGCTGTGTGTGCGGTTTTGAAAAGAAAGAAACCCAAGACAAAAAAAAATTAAGACCCTACGATGAATTTCAGACTTCTTTACCAAAAAAGGAATATATTATTGTTCTTTCTCTTCCTCCCCCTCCTCCTCCTCCTCCTCTTCTTTCTCCTCCTCCTCCTCCTCCTCCTCCTCTTCCTCCTCCTCCTCCTCCTCCTCCTCCTTCTCCATGCATAGCATATTTGAATAGCTGTGTCTGTTCACAGATGTAAGTTGACATAATGGACAACCTAGGAAGACAGGATAATACAGGGGTTAGGAACCTGGACTCTGGAGCCAAAGTACTGGACTTCACTCTTGGTTCTGCAATGGCTTTGTGACGTGTGGCCAATCAACTAACATCTCTGTGCCTCAGGTGGCTTGTCTATAAAATAGAGACACTAATAACATTTGCCTCCTGAAGTTGTTTCCAATTGACCTAAGCGAAGCACCGGGAACTGAGGCTGGCTAATAGTAAATACTCACTGAATCTTAAATCCCTAGTGTCGACCTCCTTTTGCAGATGAATGTGAGGCTGTGACTTGTCCAGGGCCACATAGTCAGGAGTAGGAGCACTCCACCACACTGCTAGGGGAAGGAGAAGGCTGGCTGCGAGGCCCATAAGCAGAACCAGCGTAAGGGTCACCATGGACTAGGAGCAGCTCTTCCATGGCATCACTTGTAAACTCCTGAAGCACAGGGATTCATCTCAATCCATTCAGGACTGTCAGGGCCCACAGTGTCTGGGACAGAGTAAACTCCAAGGGAATATTGGTGGAACGAATGGGCACAGAAATTGATGAGAAAATTGGGAGTGAGAATTATGACAGTCTCAGGACTTTTGAATTATGATGAGTGAGCCAGGTCCTGCACAATAGTAGAGGTGGATGGAGGGGAGGGTCTGGGCTTCTAAGAGCAAGAAGAAACAGAGAGTCCAGGTCCCAAGGAAATGCAGCTCAGGTGCAGTCTGTTAGAGAGGGAGAAGGGGACACATTGCCTCTGACTTGGAGCTCAGTCCATTGTGGGGTGTGTCCTGGCAGGAGGGGACACGACAACTGGACTTACAGCTCCCTGCAAGACCTCACCCTGCCTACCTACACACCCCACATATACACCCCCACGTACACACCCCACTTCCACTTAAGCTTGGAAACAGCTTGGTAGAAACTGAGCGGAAATCAAATGCTTGGCTGGGAGGCGCAATTGCCAGAGTTTCCAGAGTGAGAAGTGGTCTCATGAACACAGCCTAAGCTGTCTTTTTCATGCCAAGTCGTAATTGTTCTATCTGTGGTTCACAAGGCTTGTTCCTACCTGCGGTCTCACTGGAGCCCCTCCAGACTGCTGTAAAGCAGGAAGGGCAGAGTCTATTATCCCATTTCACAGATGTGAATATTGAGGGTGCTGGAGCAAGAGAGACCTGCCCAGGGTCACTTAAGGAGTTGGGATCCACAGCAGGGTCTTAAATGAGAACCAGATGCATACTTTAGCCTCCCCATCCAACTCACGTGTATTCTAGATGCACATATGACAAACCCAGAGTCCAGCATGCCTGGTGGGCCACAGGATTCCTCCCACCATCCAAATGTGGAAATAAAGGAGGGACACTTGGGCTGGATGAGTATTTTTGTGAACTGTTGGGCAGTCTGGGTATTATAAGTGCTCAGAAGAACCAACATTGGTGGTGCACACCTACAATAGCAGTACTTAGAAAGCACAGACAGGAGGAGTGCAGGTTCGAGGCCAGCCTCAGCAACTTAGCAAGACTCTCAGTAACTTAGCAAGATCCTGTTTCAAAATAAAAAAAAAATAAATAAAACAAAATAGGGCTGGGGGTATAGCTCAGAGGTAGAATGCTCCTGGGTTCAATCCCCAGTACTAAAAAAAAAAAATGTGGTGAGGATGACCTCTAGGACCTGCCTGGGTTCAGAGCCACAGACAGCCCCATAACAAGTCACCTAGTGTCCTAAGACCTCTGTTTTCTCATCTTGGTAATGGAGAAAGTCACAGGGGATTTTTGACTTAAAGATTGGTCTAAACAATTAGAGCTTTCCACAATGGATGTAACATCCCCATTAAAGCATGACCCCATCGCTGGACGCTTCCAGGCAGACTGGGGCTTCCAAGCATCCACTCTTAGGAAGGACACTGTAAGGCTGAAGAGAGCCCTGGGTGATGGGGTAGATGAGGTCACTGGTCCCAAGATGGCTAACTATGTTAGAATCGCCCAAGGGACATTTGGAAAATCCAGGTCTATGCGCCCCACCCCTGGGTATTCTGATGGCCAACATTCCAGAAGCTCAGACACCTGGCTTGTTCTTAGAAATATACAGGTGTTTGGGTTAGCTAGGGATGCCCTAAAAAGGATCACAACCTGAGTGTCTTAAAGAACAGAAATTTTTTCTCTGGAAATTCTGGACACTAGAAGTCCAAGATCAAGGTACTGGCAGGGCAGGTTCCTTCTGAAGGCTGCGAGGGAGAAGCTGTTCCTGCCTCTCTTCTAGCACCTGGTGGCTGCCAGCAAGCTCTGACATCCCTGGCTTCTGTATGCATGGTCCCCGCCTCTGAGTCATCTCCACGTGACATTCTCCCTGGGTGCGTGTCCGTCTCAGTGTCTAAATGTCCCCTTTTAATACAGACACAGCCACTGCATTAGGACCCATTCTACTGAGTTCATCTTAACTAGACCCTATTTCTCAGTAAGGTCATAGTCACCGGTACTGGGGGTTAGTACTTCATGAGCATGTTGAAGGATACTATTCAACCCATAACTCCAGCTGTTTTTAATGTGCAGTCAGGGTTAAGGAGCAGTATGGTAGCTTTCAAATGGAACGTAACTGGGAACCCCCAGGGATCATATGAAACTGCAGATTCTGCTTCAGCAGGTCTGGGGAAAGGGGGGCGGGGGCAGGAGATGTTGCTGTTGCAGTCCAGGGACCCTGCTTTGAGTCCTGCAAGCCTTTCCAGGACAGGAGTCCCACAGATTCCAGAAATGACTGCCAGGAAAAAGGAGAGTCTTTGCCCCGTGTCAATAGGCAAAAGGGCTGCTTATTTTATGGTTTTATTTTTATTATTTACTTATTTGTTTGTTTAAAATCTCCCCTCTGCGTGCACAGGAAAATAGCTGCAGGTAGGCCTTGGGATCCCCTATGCCTGTTCCAGAGAGAACAGACCCATAAAAGGATGGAAAGAAAGGAGTGGGCTCCCAGGCTTTGGGAAAATTTTTGTCCATTTTGATCCCCCCGTCCCCTGTCCCCCACCTTCAGCCTGTTTAATCATACATGTTCAGGGTTATTTGGTTATTCTTGACATTTGGGACTGCCCTCCCCTCCCCCACCCATTTCCCAACACCACCATCTGTCAGCCCCGCCCGGCCTGAGCCCAGGCTGGTGCAGCTGACTCCCTAGAGGTGACCGCGAGGGCCGGTCACCGGCGAGGGCCATCAGGGGCAGGAACCTCATGGCCCAACAAGGCCAGCCCACAGCCGCAGAGCAGCACAGCCTGGCCTATACAGCGCATCCCCAGACGCCCCCGGCCAAGGTGCGCCCGCTGCAGGGGCCATAGCATTGACAATGGAACAGGGAAACCAGGCACAAAGGCGACAGCTGCGCGGCAGGGCCTGGAGAGGGGCAGCCGCCCGCGCCTCACAGCCTCCTTAATTTATTTATAGATGCGCTGGCTCTTTATGTGGCCTAGTTAAGAACGCCTTTCCATAAATACATAGAAACGGATGTTATTCTAGAACCCACCAATAATAGACACAGCTGTAGAGGTTGTTGCCGGATTAACAGCCCCACCTTCCTCTCATCACCCCCTCCCCCAAAATAGAAAATAAAATTAAAAGTGCATGTGTTTTGTTTGGTTTTAAGCATTTGCATGCAAGGAAAAAAAATTCTTTAACAATGAGATGTTTCTTTGAGATTGAAGGCCCAGTTTCTTAGGAAACTGAAAACTGCGAAGCAGGGTTCTACCTTTGCACACCAAAGCCTGGGCCCTCCGCTTTCATCCTTAGATGCATCTGTTTAACCCAAACACTCTTCTTCCAGAGACCACATGGGGTGGTGCGTTCCTCTGTAAAATATGATTTGCCAAACGCGCTTCCGGCTCTCTCTAATCTGCTCACTTGTAAGGGGCATTGGACCAGCACTGCCCACTCTGTGGAGTCTAGAGGCCGGCAGAGAGAGAGAATCAAACCATTACCGAGCCTGAAGGAGCCCCCAGCCCATATCCCTTTGTCATTTCTCCCAGTTTGTTCTACAGATCCTTAATTCTATTATCCAGCCTTAATTTGGTTCTGTCTCTCCAACATTCTTTCCTTTATTCTGCCCCCTTTCTTTTTAATCGATTGATTCATCTGTAATTGGATTTTCTCTGGCTCTTACCAGCTATTAAAAGTCTGTGTGTGTGTGTGTGTGTGTGTGTGTGTGTGTGTGTGTGCTTTCTAAGTAGGCGACGCTTTCCGATACTTTACAATCTTCAATCTGCCCGAGGTGTCCATGTATGAATTCAATTCCCTGAATTCTAGTGAGGCATGAGGGAGCAGCAGAAAGAATACAAACTTTGAAAACAGACAGAATCATGTTGTGTTTGGTTTGGTTTGGTTTAAAGCCAACATATATTAAACTCATACTGTGTGTCAGGCATCCTTCCAAGCATTTTATATGCATTAGTAATCCTCATCACATCCTTTTAATGGAGGACTGGTTATTTCTCCATTTTACAGATGAACGTGTGGAGATAGAGGAGGCTAAGGGAACTTGAGCAAGATCCCAGAACAAGCTAATGGCCCAACTCTTGATTGAGATGCAGTTTTCCCAAGTTCTACACATTTGCTATCTGTGTGACCTTGTTTTTTCTGCCTCCGTTTTTATAATCTGCAAAATAAAAGAGTCAGTTTCCCTCCCAGGACTTTTGTTAAAAGGCACTGAGGTCACAGTGCTTGGTTTACAGGAGTAGTAGCTGGGACATGGCTAGGGAGTCCAGTAATCCCTGAACTGTAGATTAGAACAAAGATTAAATAAAGGAAGCCAGGGAGCACAGGGTGCACTTGCTAAGCCACGCAGTCTTTGCCTTGGAGGAACAAACAGAAAACAAGCCAAAGAAGTCAGAGAATCATTGCAAAAATTCTGCTGCTAACAAGGAATGGGACTTCTCCTCCCCAATTCTGCCCAACCACAAGTGTTGAACATTTCTCAGCTTCGGTTCATACAATTACTTAACCATCACCACAAACACATAAAGTAGACGCTTGGGTCTCCATTTTACAGATGGGGAAACTGTGCCAAATATGGTTAAATAACTTGCCGAACTGGCAGAATGAAGACTCACACCACACTCCTCTCTTCATCAGGGCACAGATGTTCCTGGTTTCAGGATGTGGGACTTCAGGTAGAGACAGGAGCAAGTCGGGCGTGGTGGCACACGCTTGTAATCCCAGTACTTTGGGAGGCGGAGACCGGAGGATCCGGGTTCGCGGCCAGCCTCAGCTCTCTCACTCTCTCCCTGTCTCTCTCTCTCTCTCTCTCTCTCTCTCTCTCTCTCTCTCCTTAGTGAGGCCCTCCACAACTTCGTGAGACCCGGTTTCAAAATAAAGTATAAAAAATAGGGCCGGGGGCGTAGCGCGGAGGTAGAACGCCCCTGCGTTCAATCCCCGGTACCGCAAAAAAAAAAAAAAGAGACAGGAGCAGACTCCCAGAGGAGGTGAATCTGGCAGGAAGGGAGAAATTGCTGGACAATGAGTGTGCCAAATCAACCCCATGAAGAGTTTGCTGCTTCACTATCATTTACATTGTGTAAAACTTCTGAGCTTCATTTCATAAATGATCCAATAGATGATTTCACAAGGCTGTGGAATGAAACGATGCATATGAAAAACACTTAGCATAGCACCTGGACCTCATATCTCATAACTTCCTAATCCATGTAAGGTATTATAATAATAATTATTGTTATTGGAATGAATGTTTAAATATGATCTTTGTATGCATGGTATACAGGGTTTTAAACTATTATTATCAGATTCCTTTTATATCAGATGAAGATCTATTTCTTTTAAGTCAAACTTTCCAAAATAGTCCTAGAAACTATGAGCAGAATTGGTCCTCACGCTGTTGAAAGACACACAAAACACATCTTTGACTGTCACCCAAGGGGTGAAGTCCAGAATTAACCTCTGCTGTGAAACTGCAGAGCAATATAATTTCATAACTTTCAACGCCTGGCAAACTCCACAGGCAGTATTTGCAAAAGCAATTTTGAAATGACCACATTCGTTATCAGTTAAGTCTTTTTGAGTTTTTTTCCTCAGGAAATCCCTAAAGAATCTTTAAAATTCTGCAGATTTAGAGATTTGCTTTAATTCTAAATGTTCCCCAAACCACACCATCCAAAAATGTAACACTCCTTTTCAAATGAAAATAGCATGTGTGTATTAACTCTAACATGCCTAAAAATATGTAATCTTATTGGATCAAAAATTCACAGACTGATCATTACAGTCCTCTTTGAAATCATAGATGGTTGTAAGCAACTTACATGTCCAATGTGGGTAGCTGAGTCAATAATTCTTGGCATCTCAATAGCACTCCAGTTACTTTTAGCTAGGGGCTACAGAGGGCAGGAAATAAGGAGTGACTGCAAATGGATATGAGATTTCTTTGGGGGGAAATGGAAATATTCTGGAATTCAGCAATAGTTAGGACTGCCCAGCCTTGTAAATATACCAAAAACCACTAAACTTACACTTTAAAAAGCATGAATTTTAGGACGCACAAATTGTCTCAATTAAAAAAATGTAATAGTAAAAAAAAATGGTAAAAGAACTCTTTGCACATTGAGTCAATAATCTATGATGGAAAATTGAAAACATTGGGGAAAAAAGATGTTATAGAACTATACCTACTGATATAGAATAAGGTTCTACATATTGAATGTGTGTGGAGATCATGTTCCAAGTGAGCAAATATAACCCATTTGGATGAAAAAATAATACCTATGTCTAGATGGATCTAGAAGAACATACACCAAATTTCTAAGTGGTTATTTCTGGCATCATGGGTAATTTTGTTTTCTCCATGATTCCCTAGGGGAAGAGATTATATTTATGGAGAACACACACACACACACACACACACACACACACACGTGTGTGTGTGTGTGTGTGTGTGTGTGTGTGTATTATGATATATATGAAATAAAAACTCTACATTTTGGTAAATTTGTTTGCCTATTAGCAGAAATAATAACTAAGTTTAAGTTTAAATCCACAGTAAATTATTATTGCTCTTTTCCCTTTAATCTTATATTGTTAAACTTATTCAAAAATTATAGTACCCTTTCTGAAGGTTTCTAATCCTATAGGATAATACTTGCTAAAATATTTCATGCATTAACATATATATATATATATACCTTATATATATACATAAAACAAAAGAAGAATGGAGAATAAAAGAAGAAGCAGAAAACAGTTCTGGGGACAAGGGAGGATATTACACAGAAGGGGAAGTTTTAGTTTAGACTGTCAACTAAGCACAAGTGAATAAGCTTCAACAGTGTTCCCAGGGAGCTCCCCAGTGTGCTGTGCTCCAGCAACACACACACACACACACACACATACACACACACACACACACACATACACACACAGCTTCAGTGTCTATTGCTTGCTGCCCTTCCCCTCTCTTTTGCGTTGACTCAGGGAATGCAGGAACCTCCTCCTCCTGACGCAACTCACCAGCAAAGCCGACTTCACTTGCTTTTGATAAACGTGACCCAGTTTCCTCCATGATCAAGGAGACCTCCAGAGAGCTGTGCTCAGCGATTCTTTGGTTGGCCAGTGCTGTGTTAGTGACATCACGCACAAAGTCACTCCTGTCGAGAAGGAGGAAGTGATGTTCTCAGAGCACCTGACCCATGTCAGGTATGCTCCAGGTAGCACCGATGGCCGGGTTTACCTGCCCAGAAGTGGGTGTTCAGATCCGCCCTGGTCAGAGGCACAGAGGCTGGCAGGCCAGGGTGGGAATCTGAATGCCAGTGTGTCTGACTCCCAAGAACCAAGTCTGATCTTCTGCGGCCCCCTCCCATCCTTGTTCCCCCAAGGTCCATGTAGCCCACAATGATCAAGCCGACCCATGGGTTCCTGGAACGGCTTCTGTGGAATAAAACTCATCAGCTGCCAAACAACTCACTTGCAGAATTGCCAGCGCTCAGTCCTGTTCTTCCTTCCTCGTGGAGGATGAAGGCCTGGCCCGCACACCCTTCGCAGGCTAGAAAACACAACAGGAGAGGACAAGACAGGCAGGGGGAGGGCAGGGAGGGGAGGAAGGCAGCCTTTTCCTGTGCTGTTAGTCCTCCTTCTAAGGCTTCCCCTGCCCCCCACCTCCTCCCCCAGCCCTGCAGTTGGTCCCATTATCGCTTTCACCCCAGCTAATTATAGTCACTGATTACCTAACAGCAAACCCTACTGTCACCTGCTTTGGCCTGACAGATTATGCCATCTGGGCCACGTGGCCAGTGTCCTGGAGCCACGAGAGGTCACAGAGAGGGGCAAATGGCACTGAATAGGAAGAAATGTGTTTGTAACCCTGACAGCTGACTGGGCCATTAGAGGGGCTTGAGCTGTGTGTTCCTGGCTGAAACCTCTCTCCAGGGGCCTCGCCACCCGCACTATTAGCTAATGGGATGTGGCTGCACGTTGCTTAGGTTCTAGTTGCAGCCAGGCTGCAGGACTGCTCCCTCTTCTAAATAGGAAAAGAGCAAGGACTGGAAAGGAACCTGAGGCGCATGATTGTCAAGGGTCCTTGCTAAGCCCACTCCAGAAAATGTCCACAGAGGAAATGTTCCAGTGGCCAGCAGGCTGAGAAAGCATGCAATTCAAAAACATTTTCAGCTTGCTGTGTTCAGTATGTATTACCAATACATAGCTAAAGTGTTCCGTGTGAAATTATATAACCTCTGAATGGGGACGTCCATTTTATTAACAACTTTTATTTTTGGCAGTATTGGTGATGGATCCCAGGGGCCCTCTACCACTGAGCTGCACCCCCAGACCTTTTTATTTTTTTTATTTTGAAACAGGGTCTTGTTAAGTTACAGAGGCTGGCCTTGAACTTGCAATCCTCCTGTCTCAGCCTCCCAAGTACTGGGATTGCAAGCGTGTACCACCACACCTGGCTTATTAACAACAACTTTTATGCCCTTAACAGTCATGCATCTTTCCCAGATGTTAATATGGCTGTGTATGGCTTGGGAATCTTTTTAAAATGCACATTTCGAACTTGTGTATTTGGAGATGGGGATGAATGCAGATTCCGTGTTTCTAAGGAACTCCTAAGAGAAGCCAATCATGCTTTGAGTAGCCAGGAACCAGTAAGTTCTTGAATGAAATTAAGTGACTGAATTAACATTATACAGAAAACCTATAGACTGGTACCCCTCAAACTGTGCACTGCAGAACATTCCAAAGGAAGCTGCCTCTGCCCCCAACAGATTCTCAGTCTAGTAAGTTTGGGAAGCACTGCACCCACTGGGTCCCCCTGGGAATTCACAGGGCACACCATTAGCATTTTGAAGCTAAAAAACCCTGCAGTGATCTGTCTTAACTTAGATGTGAACGGTTCATATTTCAATGAAAGTTTGGTGCTCTGTGACTTAAATTTTTATTTCAACTCTTGCTGAAGATTTTATACTATCTGGATTATGTAACCTACCCAGTAATTTTTTGATTTGGAAAATGCCCCCTCAGCCTTATAGGGCTGGACACACACACACACACACACACAGTGAGAAAGCCTTTGAGACTGTGGAACAATGCCTGTATGAGGCGCTGTCATAAAATGCAATTGTTTTAGTAGTGGGCTTCCTCTGACAGCTTATGAGTACAAATGAGTCCAATTCATCCTCCTTCCCCTCCTCTCAGTTTGAAGAGGAAACAAAAATGTAGGAGGAAAACAGCAGGAAGAAGCCCAGGAGTTGATATCAGGAGGCAAAGGCTGGTAGTCTATGAAGGATAGATCCACAAGACTTATTTGCTTAAAATTTAACTTAAAAAGTTTGCCTAACCACTTTCTAAGAGTGCTTTTTTACATGATACCATAAATTGCACACTAAAAAAGTAAAGAAACAAAACAGATAACCCAATGAAAAACAGTGTGATCACAGTTTGTGCATCTGTGTGCACAGCAAGCACATGTGTGTGTAAGTGACCATGCACATGACTTTGAAGGAGTATCATGTAATCATTACGAATGTTAGCTTTGGAGTCAGGAAGTGTTAGGTTCAATGTTACTCATCCAAGTTTCTTTTTTTTTTTTTTTTTTGTGGTACCGGGGATTGAACCCAGGGGCATTCTACCTCCGCGCTACACCCACAGCCCTATTTTTTATACTTTATTTTGAAACCGGGTCTCACGAAGTTGCAGAGGGCCTCACTAGGTAGAGAGAGAGAGAGACAGGGAGAGAAAGAGAGAGAGAGAGAGAGAGAGAGAGAGAGAGAGAGAAAGAGAGCTGAGGCTGGCCGCGAACCCGGATCCTCCGGTCTCCGCCTCCCAAAGTACTGGGATTACAAGCGTGCGCCACCACGCCCGGCCTCCAAGTTTCTTAACCTTTGGTTTGTATCTTCTGACCATTTTCACCTCGCAGTTTTATGTGGGAATTAAATGAGATGATGTCTGACAAGAACTTAACACCTTGCCTGGCTCAAATTAAGCATCACTAAATAGAAGCTATAATTGTAGTTAATATAGAAGGCTGGAAGAAAATGCACAAAATGTTAAAAGCAGTTCATCTCTGAATGGTGAGTTAAAATGATCTTATTTCCTTCTTTATACATTCTCTACTATCCCAAATTATTCAAAGAAAAAATACCATTTTTAAAATAAAAAATTAGAAAGCAAACTTTATGATGTAAAATGTCAATTGCAGTTTTCTCTGGCCAATAAAATATGAGTCATTTGTTTTCTCCTTGATGCTTTTAAATATTTCTCAAATTGCTCTCCATTTCTTGGAGATCTTCTCAATAGAATTGAAGTCAAAATATTATAGTGATACATGCATATTCATGTTTATAGCAGCACAATCCACAATAGCCAAACTATGGAACCAGCCTAGGTGTCCATCAACAGAGGAATGGGTTATGAGACTGTGGCATATACATGCAAAGGAATTTTACTCAGCCATAAAGAAGAACAAAATTATGTCCTTTTCAGGAATATGGATGGAACTAGCGAATAGTATGCTAAGTGAGATCAGCCAGTCTCAGAAAGTGAAGGGTCATATATTTTCTCTCACGTGGAAACTAGAGAGAAACTGGGAAACAAAAGAGACTTCAAATAAATGAGAAGAGAGACCAGCAGAATAGCAGAAGGGAACCTGGGGAGGGAGGGTGGAGAGAGAGAGGACTCAGTTCAAACAATCCTCTGTGTATTTGTGAAGGTATCGATACCAATTTCAATATTATGAAGGGGGAGGAGGAGGAAGCAGGACGGGATTGAGAGAGAAACCCACTGGATGCTGTGTGCATATGTTTCTATCACACTAAACTTCAGTACGATGTATGGTCCCAATGCACCAATAAGTATATGTTAAAAGAAAGTAATTGACTAAAGTATGTTTAACGTTTAAAAGGAAAAAAATATTCAATTTTTCTGAAAAAAAAGCAAACTTCCTGCCTATCATGGAAATGCATACATCACAAATGTTTGCAGTGCCATGTGGCAAAGACGATGCTAAAAGATGATAACAGGTAGGAGAGATTGGGTCTCTCCTGAGGGAGTTCAGGAAGGCTTCCTGGAGGAGAGCTCACTGGACACACAAAAGGTGTATGATTTCTGGCTCCTAGCAGATTTTAGGTTTTTTCATTTTTATCACATCCACTTGCATCTCTGGTCTTGGGCTAGACCACATTCCCACACTTCTACTCCTGACAAAACCCTAGTTATTTTTCAGAATCTACCCAGAAGTCATTTCCTGGAAGCCTTCCATTACTACTGGAAAAGGTGCCCTCCCTTCTGTTCATCAGCCTTTATTTTGACCTACCTTCAATCACTTAGCTATATGACTAGCTCCCTACAGGACTGGAAGTCAGTATTTTGTTCTGTTCATCTTTGTGTGATGGGGCAAGACTGGAATCAACTGAACACCACACCTGGTACACAGTTAGTGCCCAGTAAATGTTACCTGGAAAAAATTAGTGCTAGTTTATCATTACATTGGGCCCATAATACATCTGACCATGCCTAGCCCAAAGAGCACACATGTGTTATTTTACAAATCCCTTCTTTGAGCCAACCAATCAGAAAATGTGCAGGCAGGTCCTCAGGTACACAGCTGAGCAAACAAAGTACCTTTGTGCTAACTGGACGATGTCACTCTTCATCCTGGCTGTGCCTCCAGTCTGAAGCAGCGCCCAGGAAGCAGAACAGAGGCTGGGTTCTGGTCTCTACTCTTTCAGCTAAGTGCCCTACACTGGGCATATAGTCCACCATGGTCCATGGTCCCACTGATGAAAGACTGATGGACAAGATTCATTCCCTCTAGACAAGCAGTTTAAAATCAGTTCAACAGTCAAATAACACACAGATTAGATGCTTAAAAATGCAGAGTAAGGCTGGGCGTGGTGGTGCACGCTTGTAATCCCAGTACTTGGGAGGTGGAGACCAGAGGATCCGGGTTCTCCGCCAGCCTCAGCTACTTAGTGAGGCCCTCCACAACTTCGTGAGAGCCGGTTTCAAAATAAAGTATAAAAAATAGGGCCAGGGGTATAGCTCAGAGGTAGAACGCCCCTGGGTCCAATCCCTGGTACCGCAAAAAAAGAAAAAAAAATGCAGAGTAAGTGAATGAATGAATGCTAAACAAGGAATAAGTTCTCTAAGATTTTGTGTGTGTGTGTGTGTGTGGTACTGGAGATGGAACCCAAGGGCATTCTGCCTCTGAGCTATAACCCCCAGCCCTATTTTATTCTTTATTTTGAAACATGGTCTCACTAAGTTGTGGAGCGCTTCACAAGTTGCTGAGACTGGCCATGAACCTGTGATCCTCCTTTCTCAGTCTCTCAGCTTCTTGGACAGATTTTGACCGAGTCATCCTTTGTGTTTGCTTTGTGCTCCTACTAAGATCCCCTTTGATTGAACCCTCACCTAGAATGTTCTAATTCCTTGTCTTCATGGCTAAGGGTTATGGAGTCCTTGTGTTTTGAACAGGTTGAGTAACTGGTGTGCAGGACCCCAAGGGCAGTTGGAGCTCAAATCATCCCCCAGAGAGCTCCTCCAGGGCCTTTATGTAAAACTGTTTCCCATTAGCTTTGGCCAGGATGCCCCTGTCTTTCCCCCTTGCTTTTAGGTGAGGTCATTAATCCACACACAGCATCTTTGCTGGCAGAAGCGGTGATCTATGGCAGCCTTTCTTGGGTGTCTCATCAAGAGGGTGGTAATGAGTGAGCCCTGACCCACTGTTACACACAGTGCTTTGCACACGGTGGGCACTCTGGTGTCTTGAAAGAGTATTCCTAAGCTAAAGCTCCCATTTGGTAGGATGAATCGGATGAGCCAATCAGCTGGCATGACAACCAGTGCCAGTCACCCAGGAAGCTTCAGCGAGTTGCCCAAGCCATCCCACCAGGAGTGAAGGGCCAGGACCAGGGCCCCGTGGTCCCAGTCCTAGGCAAGAGCTCTTTAAATGACAGAAGCCAATGACCATGGCGGGGACAGTGTCTCTAAAATGCCTCTGTGGTCCCTAGACATCAGTAACAGCAGGATCAGCTGTGTTATTAAAGAGCAAATTATAGCTAAAGGTGGTTTTAAATGCTGTGGGGCCAGTCCCTTGCTTTTCAATGGCTGGCATGGCTACTTCTTTAGTCTTATAGCAGGACTATGCAAAACTTCCTTACTGGGCATTTCAAACTCAGCCTTTTTCTCTGTTCAACCCGCCCTGATTTTTCCCCCCAAACAATACTGGAATCGCATCACCTCTCTAGCAGAACACCATCAGCATCTCAGACTATCCCTAAGATGCAGACCACACCCATTAGCCTAGTTTTGGGGAGCCTTTGGAAACTGGCCCCATCCCATATTTCTGGCCTTTTCCATATGTCCATAAAAGGCCTCTCCACAGTTTCTCTACTTCCACCTCAAGGACCCCACACACATACACACATGGATCTTCTCTCCTCCCAGCCCTTCTCTGGTGGTTCCCTCTTGCTCAGAACACCCTTTCATTCTCCTTCTACCTTTGCATGTCCATTTTTATCCTACAGAATCTAGTTCAAACTGCATCTGTCTGGTGCAGCCTTTCTGGGCCCCTACAATTGAAAGTAAGTGCGGCTTGGATTTCTGGTTTCCCATAGCACCCTTGCGATCTGCTTTGGATGGGGCATTTAGCAGATTCCGTTTATATAGTCACTTATCTTTATTCAGGTACAGTCACATTTTCTCAGCTAGACCTAAATTCTTTCGGTGAGAAAGCTATGTGTTCTTCAACAGAACATGGCGGTCAAAATCTCAGGCTCTGGGGTCACAGGCCTGTTTACAATCCTTTCACTACCTTTAACTATCTGGCCTGGAGCAAATTTCCTTTCTTTTCCAAGTCTCAGTTTTCTCATCCGGAAAAGGGGGATGTTAATAACAGCTATAACACAGAGGTCTGTGGGGTTTATTAATGATTCAGAGAGAGTAATTATAAAGTACCTATACTTTACACTGAGTAGTGAGCAAATGCTCAGTAATATTCAATACTACTATCATGAGAGACTATGGGATACATCCAGAGAAATACAGTGGTCCCTGGTGGCTGGATCCTGGATGGTGAGGGGAGAGTGGACAGAGGTGTGGCTGCACAGCTGATCCAGGTCAGAATGGTAAGAGGTCCCCTATGCCATGCCAAGGAGTTTGGACTGACCCGAGGACAAAAGAAGACATCAGAATGCGATTCACATCTTACGGACTTCCCTGCCTCCTACAAGGAACATGGCTTGGAGACAGAGCAAGGAGAAATAAAAAATGAGTCGGGAAGCTGTTGCACTCATCCGACCCTAATGATTTATTTCAGGCCTTCTATCTAGAAAGAGTTGTAGGTGTACCACAGTGAATAAGACCTAGTCCCTGTCCTTGGGGAGCTCATGGGCCATGTGGAGCCCTTTACTTAGATAAGAAAACCAAGAAAGTATAATGAAGGGAGAATAATGAAAGCGAAGGAAGGAAGGAAGGAAGGAAGGAAGGAGAAGGAGAAGGAGAAGGAGAAGGAGAAAGAGAAGGAGAAAAGGAGAAAGAGAAGGAGAAAAGAAAGGAAGGAAGGAAGGAAGGAAGGAAGGAAGGAAGGAAGGACCGTCTACATCTGGACTGGGACATCTTAATGCAGTCCGTTGTGTACAGAAGAATTCTCAGCAAGTAAAGTGGTCTGGAGGTGAGAGGCTGGATCCTTCTCAAGGATCAGGTACTGGCAGCATTTGAAAAATCTCTTAATTCTGCTTTCATGACTCTGCCTTCCACCCTTCATCTCCCCATGAGTCATTACATCAGCGTTTTGCAATGGTTTGGAGAGCGACAATAACTCGTTCTTCTTTTTCGTCTACCTATCTACCTACCTATTTTCAAATATTCCCTGAGAAACATTATCTTCAGTGTTTTGCAGAAAGCAGGAGCTCTGAAATGAACTGGAGTTTAATGTTGTTCCATTAACATTTTAGAAAATGCCAGCAGGAACCTCCAGCAGATAATTACATACAAGGGAAGCAGATTGGGTGTGCTTGCTTTCGACGGGCCCACCAGAAAAAAAAGAAAAAAAAAGTGTTTCAAAGTGGGTTGTGTCACCAAAAATTATTTGGAATTATTTGGTCTCCACAATTATAGATAAAATAATGTTTACATTTGGACGAATGGTCTCTAATTGGGTTGCCCATTAAGTGACGGCGTGAGGAGCAGGGAGAAGATGAAGCCTAATTGGAAAGCCTCAGACAGGAAGGCAGTGATTAGTCTTGGAAGGTGAGAAATGTGCGGCTCCTGCTTCCTACCTTCAGCTGAGCCAGGAAGGGCGAGAGGCCAGGAACAGGAGCAGCGATGCCCACGGTGCTAATGAAAGCCCACTCTTTTATAGGAACTCACAAAGCACTTTCCCAGGCACCACCTCATTTGATCTCAGCACCACCCTGAGAGTGGACAGGGCAGGTACTCCTGTTGTCCTGGGTTCACAGCTGTGGAAACTGAAGCCGCCATCCGGATGCATCACGAAGGTCTCGCAGGGAGGGGCCGCAGTTCAGGCCAGCCCCTCCGGTGGCTTAAAGCCTCTGAAGAGTGGCAGTGCAGAAAATGCATGTGGCTAGCACAAGGGTAGGCATCAAGTGACTACACAGAAGCGAGCTGACCCGCTGCTGCCAGGGAGTGGCCATGGCGGTACCTCTGCCCACCAGGCCCTGCAGGCAGTTGTGTTCAGTAGGCAGTGACTCACTTGCCCCACCAGGCAGGGTGAGCCCAGGAAAGAGACCACAGGGAGGAAGTCCTCTCCTTAGAGGGACCCAAGGCAGAGCCACCAGCAGAGGCCATGTCGGTAAAGAAGTTTGGTCACCCTTAGATATCCATAGGTGATTGGTTATAAGACCTCCCAGGATACCGAAATCTGTGGGTGCACAAATCTTTTATATAAAATGGCACAGGATTTTCAGAGTACCTATGTAAATCCTCCCATAGACTTTCAATCTGCAGATTCCTCATACCACCTAATACAATGTAAATGTTGTGTAACTACTTGTCAGACCGTACAGTTGAGAGAATAATGACAAGCAGAATGTCTGTACATGTTCGCTACAAATGCAATTTCCTTTCTAGTTTTGATCGCAGCTTGGTGGAATCCACACACATGGAGAGCCGGCCATGCTGCTCTTTGAAGCAGTGCTCTTTGAAGATGTTCCTGTGGTCAGCATTCATGATGCAAAGCCAGGGGCAGGGACCCAGCTCCGACCAGGACCGGGGTTCACAAAGGCAGTGTGAGTCCTGCAGACCTAAAGCAAATCTTTTCCCATTTCCATATCAGTGAAGGGACCCACTAGTCCATGAGGGGGAGAACTAGGAACTGTATCAGACCCCACTAACACCTGACCCTTTAAGAACTTCCTCAGTTGGTCTTGAGATGAGATACAAATGTCTTAGGAGGAGTCTCCATACCTGGTGAGGTCCCATCCCATCCTTGCTTACTTCCTCAGCCCCATCTCTGGTCTCACGCCACACAGGCACCCCACAATGCCCCACGCGTCATTGCGCCAGCTCTCAAGCCATTCCCTGCTCGCCTTCCTTTGCCCTAGCACACTCTCTTGCTTCAAGGCCTTGACCCAGCTCTTCTTTGTGCCGGCTCCACTTCCTCCATCCCAGGGCAATTGCTTGCCACCTCCTCACCCTTCAGCCTGCAGGTTGCTTCCTGCAGGAGGTACCTCTCCAGCACCTCTGCTCTTTCCAGGCTACGTTCGCCGCCTCGCTTGCTCACCTCTGTCTGCACTTCCCCAAACCTCGCAGTAATTGCATGATTCATATTCTGTCCTTACCACCTGGCAATTACTCGGTAGAAACAGCGACTGCTCGTGTACTCACTATGGTAACCTCCAGCCGGGCTTCGCAGTATTTGTTGAATGATGGAAGAGATTAATTCTTTAATTAAGTTAGCCAGTGGTAAAACCTAGTAAACAAAACGCATTTCTTCTTTAGGGGTGGGAAGTTCAGTGGGGCTCAGCTCCACTAAGATCCTGGCTAGACCACCCCTCCCGGTCATGTGACCTAAAAGCATATTAGAGTCAAGATTCTGCAAAAAAAAAAAAAAAAATGAGCAAGCATCCTATTTACAGAATTCTGTCTTAAGGAGGCTTATTTCTGTCTGGGTGTGATCCAAGTTACTGAGGGCTTTAAATAATTGGGAAAGTCATTATCTTTGGAAGCTAAAATCCAACCCTTGAATACCTTGGTTCTTGCCAAATATCTCCCACAACCCACATTAAGTGGATTACTCTGTCCTTAATCACATGCTAAATGCCTGCATCTGTGGCTGGCATCAGCTAAGAGAGAGGCAGCTGCAGTCACCATGTGTGCCCCCTGCTATTACTGCAGAGAGCCACTGGGTAAAGACCTCCAAACAAGACAATACAGGTCAAGATCCCCATGTGTTCATTCATGCATTCATTCATTCAGCATTAGATAATGGTCTATTATGTCCTAGGAACTGAAAAGAGAGAAGTAAGACACCTTCCCTTGCCCCCAGGAGCTCGCTAGGAAAATAAAAGTACTTAGAGAAATAAAACTTTCTTATGATTGTCTGCCTTTACTGCTCAAGTTTTCATCGGATTGCACATCGCCTGGGTACCGTGTTCAAACGAGGTGCTGATGCAGGATATCTTGGGTGGGGCCTGGGAGTCTGCATTTCTAACAGGCTCCCAGGTAAGGCTGAGGCTAGTGGTCTAGGACCACACTTTGAGCAGAAAGCATCACAACATAGTCTGGAGAAGGCCGATAATTACTCATTTGATTCTCACAAGAATGCTGGAAGTGGATAGTGCTTCATGATCCATTTGCAGATAAAAGTGATGAGTCTAGGAAAAATTCATGATTTTCCAAATGGTATCACAAGGAATAAGGATTCCTTTATTCAGAACCAGGACTCCGATCCCCTACTTAATCCTCTGCATCGCTCCCTCCCCTTAGCTTCTGTTCACAGGTATGGCTGTCTTCTGCCTCCAGACACTGACCTGGCATTCACTGTGTGGCCTCACAAACCCCATGCTGGCTACAGCGAAGGCCATAATCCCTCTCCTCTGTGACTGGCCTCTGCTGACCTTCCGGGGTTTGATGACCCCAGGACAATCGGCTGACAACCACAGGGAGTGGAACAAGAATGGAATTTGGAGAATATAAGAGTGCTTATCACCTCTGGGTCTCTTCCAAGTGTGTGAGCACCTGTCATCTCCTCCACACTTCCACTGTGCTTCCCGCACAAATTATGGACAGATGACAAGCACCAAGGGGAACAGATAAGAACTGCACTTGATGGGCACCTACTGTGTACAGGACATTGCCCGGGTGTTTTCCCTGTGCTGTCTTGTTCAACAGGTGCAGCATGAATGAATATCTTCGCTTCTGCATGTATTCATTCATTCAACACACCTTAATATTCTAGGCACTGAACAGAGATAAATATCAGACACATTTCTTCCCTTCTAGGGATTTTCAGAGTGAGTGGCAAGTCAAAAATCACGCCGCTAGGAAGTGCTGCAGCAGGGATGGGAAACCATCACCTCCCCAGCCTAAACCCATCATTTTCCAACCCCAGTGAGCCCTTCAGACAAGCAGCCCTTATCATCCGGGGAACCTGTGAATAATGCAGAGATTAGGATTCAGTAGGTCCATGAAAGGCCCAATTAGCATTTTTTTTTTTTTTACTACCACACTAAGGGATTCTGATTCAGGCAAATTTCAGATCATACTTTGAGGACAATGGCCTCAGACCAATTGTAGCAGTCAGACAAAAGGACTGCCTTTCTAAGGCCGCCCTGAGAACCTGCTCAGTGCAGAGAGCAGACATCTCCCCACCTAGGAGAGATAAGTTGGTTGAAGAGTACAATTATTGCACCCAGCCGAGTTGGGAAGCAACATAACAAGTGTTACATCTGAGGCCAGGAATGCAGCCCTGCTAGAATGTTGCAGGACTGGCAGGGCTTGGGTGGGCGGGGCATCTGGAGAGTCCCACCCCCATGCTCACATCACATGGCGTTATTATGACCCATGTTCCTGTGTGCTGGTGTCCTGCCATGTGATTATGGGTTTGTGATCTCAGCCCCCGTGCCTTAGGGGATGGACCAGTCAGGCCCTTTGGTAAACAGATGCCCCTGGTAAACACATTCCCCTATAACATATTCTCCTGCACAGCCGGGATTCACCCCAGGCTCCTGGACCCTGCAGGTGACCCCCCTGGAGCCACTGAACTGGAGGCAGAATGGGAACATAACAGGCCCACGCTGACAGATGAGCTGGAGATAACTGACACTGGGCTGAGAGATGAGCGGCCTGAATGATTCGGGCAGATGGGGGAGAAGTCTGGGAGGCAGGACAGGAATAGCTGAGGACTGCACGAAGGGGAGATGAAGAAAAGAAACCCTGTCTCATTAGCAGGTGCAACTCCATGTACGATAGTAGCACTTGTTGAGATGGAAAGACTGATGGATGAGCAAGGCTGTATTTTGGAAGCTGATGGAGGTAATATACGGATCAAGAGTTCTCTTTGGAGTATAATGTGTTTGCAACACAGTTTAGATCTGTAAGTGAACGTGTCAGCTAGCCGGTGGCCGGCTGGGTTTCATTTGGGGCTGGAGACATAAAGTTGGTCATCATGAGCACACAGATGGCATCTGAACACATGGGGCTGGATGTGATCGCCAGAACAGAGTGAGACAGAGGAGAGTCAGGACCAAACCATAGCCCCCCCAACACTGAAGATTGAGAAGCAGAGGAGAAAATTGGGTAGGGATCGCCTGTGAGATGGAACTAAAGAGAGAATATGGTTCCAAGAAAGCCAAAGTCCAAGGCAGGAGGTAGTGTTGGGTTGTGGTGGAAGAACATATTTTATGAAGGAAAAAATGGACAACTGTGTCTAACATTGCAGAAAGGGCAGGTAAAATGAAGACTGAGAAATAACCATCCCCTAAGACCAGGTCTGGTGCAATAGATGATCAATAAGTATAAGGTGAATTAATTAACTGAAGGATCTAGCCTAGGAATGAGAACTATGAGGCATTTTCGGCTTCTAGATTACCACTTCCTATCCTCCAGCCTGCATCCATGACAGACATGATAATCAATTACTGCTTTTTTCTTTCTTTTTCAGACTCTGCCTCAAAATCCTTCACCAACTTGCTCTGGGCAGGCACTATCAAGTAACTGGAATTGTCATGCAAATGTAAGCCAATTTGCATTTCGTGGAATGGGCTGATCAGTCTGAAGCAGACCTTACTATAGTAGAGTTGTTCAACAAGGAAGCCCCATTGGGGCAGCTTCAGGAGGAACCACAGACCATCTGCCAAGGATCCCACAGA
Source organism: Glis glis (assembly GCA_004027185.1). Classification (NCBI taxonomy): domain Eukaryota; kingdom Metazoa; phylum Chordata; class Mammalia; order Rodentia; family Gliridae; genus Glis; species Glis glis. The sequence continues at coordinate 50,222 of PVJS01000248.1, forward strand.
GGGAATTCCTGCTTAGATGGGTTTAAGCCAGGCGATCACCAAGGCCCCCAGGAGAGGGGTTCTCCCTAAGCCTCACCTGCACTATTCAAAGCACAGAGAGAAAACACCACCCCAGTCTAAGGGTGAATGTGTGCACACCCTAAATCTTTTTCCTAAAACTTCCTCCTATGCATTTCTTTTCCCTCTTATCTTTATTGGCCTCCTGAAATGTCTTATCTGCAAAGGCATGATTCTGTTCTAAATCTCTGTCTATGAACACAATTACCATTTCTGCTTCTTCCACAAGGTAAAAATGAATCACAAGACGCAAGACATTAACTTATCCACCCAGCCATAGGCAGACTGTCTTCATTTCTAAATGATGCACTCCCCCACATAAAATAAAAGCAGACGGTTTTATTCTTCAGTCTAAAGTACTTAGCATTATGGAGAGACATCTGCTGCAGACAAATCTTGGGTCTTTGGAGCCTTAGTACTTTGAAATTTATTCCTCTTCACCACCTGGAGGCTCATGAGCCCATTTGTAGACTTCTCCACCTCCTGCTGCCTCGCAAGCTAATGAGCACTTGGTTCATAGACATGCAAGTTTTAGCTCTTCTAGTAAGACTCCTACACCTACACCTACATTGCAATGGGAAAGACAGAGGATTAACCACCACAAGCTTCTCAGTACCTTCCTCTTGCTTTTATTTATTCCTTCAGCAAATATGTACTGTATGGTGCCAGATTCTGTGCAATTTTCTAGAACAGAATCTAGAGGCACAGCAAAGTATATAGTATTTGGTGTCTTTTTTAACCTGATACTTATGAATGGGCTTCAGAAGTTCTGTGTATCTTTCTGAAATGATATGCAAAAAGCTGTGTGCGTCCAGAGAAAGGTTAATAACTTTTATTAGATTTTGACTCCAAGAGGGTTAGGTATCAGTGGAAATCTGAAGTCAGCTTTGCCACATCCCATTCCATTATCCCAGGTCACATACAAGCCAATCACCAAAGATCGCCTGGGTATTGCTAAATTGCTGTAGGTATATCCCCTGGCATCCACCCCTGTACCCTGGTTCCAGCTACCCTCTTTTCATTAGTTAACTGAGAACAGCCTCCAAGCCACCTCCGGCTGCCATGGTGTCTTAGCCCTCCTTCAGTCTTCCATGAGGCAGCCAGCACAGATTTTCAGATCTCTAATCTGATCATTTTGACACTTTGCTTAAAACCCTTTAATGTCTTCCCACTGCTCTAAGCATAAATGACAAACCATAAATGTTCCCACGGACATTTGCACTCACAATAACATCACCCTCTACTGTCCTCTTTGCTTTAGAAACTCCTGCCCCATCCAACTTCTTTCCCATCTTTAAATCCCCAGTTGCTCTCTGGCTACTGGGCTTGTACACATTCTGAGACTCCTACCTGAAAGGGTTCACCAGGTTGTATTGTACTGATCGCTTCAAGATACCACTTTCCCTGAACACCCTGGCAAGGTCCAACACCCTATCTGTAAAAGCTCCATGAACTTCTTCATACTCTTTGTCCAGGTTAGAATTACACAGGCTTTGTATGACCGATTGATTAATATTTATCATTTATTCTTCAGCAAGCTCAACAATTCATCATTATATCTGCAGGACTTAGTGGAATTCTGGGCACATGGATATCAGAGGCTTGCTTCATCCTCAGTAAACAAATAAACAAGTGATCACATGGATGAATAAAGAAGCAACGTGCTAGAGGCTGTGATCCTGGGAAGCATTCAGCACTGTGAAGGCAGGGGAGAGAGGGGCAACTCCTCGGGGTCACGCGGGCAGAGGCTGCATCTGATTCATCTGCAGGGGCTAATCCAAAGCTTATGATGTAGCGCATGTGAGCAATGTGCACTGACTGAATGCAGGAAATAGCAACTAACTCTTCCCGGGAGAGTGAGGGGAGTCTTCCAGAGGACTTGCCGTTTGACATCAGTCACAAAGGAAGACTGGAAGTATTCAGATCAAACAGAGAAAAAGGCGGGCAAAGAGCATTTCAAACAGAAGAAAAGGCAAGTACTCAGGCATACAGCCACAAATATATATATAAAAAAAAATCTGTGGAGAAAAAGGAGGTTAAGTGAAGTAGACGTGGAGATGTGCTTCCTGGATCCTCCTTCTGGGAGGGGGGACTTGTTTCCCCAGCTGCTGGGAGCACAGAGGGCAAACACCTCCAGCTGTCAGATTTTAGGAGTGGCAGCTGCACAGAGCAGCCTCACCCAAGGTCACCTCATTCCAAGAACAGCCCCCTCCCCATGATTGTGAGACTGCAATGAAGGCCCAGTGTGTTAGGTCTAATGGTGGACAATTCTGGCAGCTTTTCATTGCAGAGCTAACCGTGGGATGTGCAGAGGCTGCCACGGATCCTGCATCACTGTGCTTTTCTCCTTCTGTCCCCCTACTCGCAGGTGTTGATCTCACCAAACACTGAATCCAAGTGAGAAGCTGGGTCAGGCCACCAGGCTGGGTTTATGCAGAGCAATTGACTAGAAAGGTAGTTTGAAGCGAGATGGTAAGAACCTTCTAATGCTTTTCCAGAAGGTACGGACCCTGCAAATGATGAGGAACCTGCAGAGGGTCCCCAGTTTAGAGTCCCGTGTTGGGAAGACCTCTTTGGCTGTTGTGTGGTGACTGCATTAGAAGGAGGCAGAGAGGCCCTCTGGAGGCCACTGGATTAGTCCAGGGAGGGAACATGTCAGTTCCAAGAGGAAGACGTGATGTCATGGAAAGAAGAGTAGGGCAATTCAAAAGGAAAGATCAATCACTCCTTCATGACACAATGACTGGGGTGGAGGGTGGAGAGTAAGGGATGAGTGGAAGATGACGACACAAGGGTGTCGTTCCCAGGCATGGTCAGGGAAGCAATACGACCTTGGCTTCACATAGCAACCTTGAGGAGCAGATCCTTCTTCTCAATTCTTATCCCAGGCACCTGCAGGTAGAAGAGAATTCAAATGGTAACTGGGATGTTCCTGCAGTATTGAAATAATCAGCCAACAGAAACTTATGCAAAAACATTGGTCATCAAAGTTTTTGTTTGTCCTTTAGTTAACATCTTGAGGCTTTCTGCCTGATACCACCAGTCATCAAGCTTGCTGAAGAACATTCTCATGTCAAACTGATAAGGCTTCAAAAAAGAGAGGCAGGGAAGGTCTGCATCTGCAGGAAGGAGGGTCAAATGGAGGCAGAGTAAAGAAGAACCTGGTAGGAATATCAGGAATGTCATGCATCCTAAGATATTTATTGAGCCTTGTCTATGCACCAACCACAAAGCTAGGAGCTGGTGAATTTTATTCAGTGGTGAATAAAACCCTGCAGATTCCATGTCAGGAAGCAAGCGTGTGTCTGGGGACACTTAACATAAATAAATTATGTGTTGCTGGGTCCAGCATGAGCCCCCCTCCCAAATGTCTTCCCTATTAGGTATTTGCTGCTATGTGCTACTTTTGAACCAGAATTACCTTTTAGGTTTTTATCATTCATCATGGCATAATAGAAAAAGTAGACAGCCATACCAATCCCGACCTCACCCCTTCCTAATCACATGACCTTGAGTAATGTACACATCCGTCCAATGGGGACAATTACACCTATCTCACAGAGTACACTAAGACACTGTGTACATTAGCTGGTCAGCTACAGTGACATATAAGCCTTTATTTTATGTGAATTCAGCTCTACTAAATGGGGGTGGGGAGGAGTAAAGAGAATAATTTAAAGATATGACCAGGGATGACTACATATTTTGTGGAGTTTAGGGAAAAACTGAAATTGAGAGACTCCTGGTTCAAAAATTAGCGAGAATTTTAAGATTGTGACAGCAGCACATTGGGGCCAGCACAGAGTCCTTTTTGGCCTAAGGTCCTTTAACTGCACAGGTTACACATCCATGAAGTCAGCGTTGGATAGGACTCCATTCCCATCTCAGTTGGTCCTGCTTTCCATGTGTCCCTAGGATGGTGAACACGATTTTAGTGTCAAAATATATGTATTGTTTCCTTGGTTGCTGTATATCATGGTCACTAACATGAGCAGTCGTGTATGTGTATGTGCGTGTGTGTGTGTGTGTGTGCAAAAATCCACATACGCTGTTCCCTGATTTAAGGGGTTTTCGAGGGTGGTTATTACTCTTACTTTACCTTTACATACTTACATACTGACCTCCTTAACCCACAGGAGATGCAAATACAGAACAGGTTTCTCCAGGGCCTTTGAGAGTCCGGACTGCAGACTTCACACGCAGAACTCCAGCCAACCCACATGGCAAGCCTGTGGGGTAAATATTACCATCCTCATCTTACTCAGAGCAAGAAAGAGATTTGCTCCAAGCTATCCAGCAAGTAGTGGCAGGTCTGGGAGTCAAACTTAGGTTTTTGGACCCCAAGCTCCACGCTTGGTCCAATGATGTCTTTCTTAATAAATGTTTGCTTCTTCCAAGTTTCTTCTGCAGATCTTGCCCCAACCCTTTGAAATGAAGAGTTGCTTAGTGAACAGAAAAACCTGCTTTTCTGCATCCTGGTGGCAGAGGCTGTTCCCCAGTTCAGTTTGGACACGTCAGGCCGGAGGCAGGGCGATGGGAGAGCCAAGAGTCTGGCCTGTGCTTCCTCTGTTCTGCGGCATGGTGAAGGGTCAGGGCTGACGTCACTAGTCTCCAGCCGCTGGAAGGTGAGCCCAGGTGGAGAGAATGTTTCAAGGGGGGAGGAAACAAAGGTCGTTTCAGAGTGAATGATAGATGTAATTTACGTTACTGACAATGAAAAGCTCAATTGTTGAGAGACAAATGAGTCAGCAGTGAGCTTGATGTTGAAACTACAGGCAGTTGTGTGGTTCAGATACCTAGTTTGGGGGCAAAAAGCAATTTCCTGATTAATACATACAAAATGCTGGGTTGAGAACTCCCTGTAAAATGTAGGAGAAAGCAGCTTGTGTGTTAAATTTCCAGCACATACATACACATTGAACAGACACTTATGCGTGATTCTTGGCTTGTCATTCCTCCGTCTCAGCACTAAGGCCTTTCCTAACCTGACCCCACTTCCCCTTCTATGATTGCCCACCTAGACCCTTCTCCAAATATCCAAATCCTACGTCATCATTTCAGAAGCAGCTCTATCTCTACATGAACCCTGCCCTGGTCTCTGAATCAACAATGCAGATAGAGAAAGGGCATGGATTGTCTATCAAATGGTGAAAAATTCAATGTACTCCCTAATTTTAGCTGGGGATGTCCTCTTCTGAGTGTCCTTCTGGCACACATGTCCTCTCCACACCGATAGTCACTGCCTTCTCCAGGTGTTCTCAGCACTTGGCTCGTACATCTATTAATGGATTCAACATGATGTACTGCTCCATGTAGCTTACCACCCCCACCACAGTAAGTTCAGAGACTATGATACATCACTGGGAGATGCTCCCTCACCAAACCACAGATCTGTGAGAGTAGCATCCTTAAAATGCTCACCTATTCACCTCCTTCTGTGTTTGGCTTATTGTTTTGAACAAAGTAGGTCCAAAATAAATGTGTTTTTTTTTTTTTTGCCTCCATCAACATTGCTGGCATTCGATACCTTTTGGGAACAGAGGCAAGCTGATTATTTGACAGCACAAAGATCTTACCAGACTGCAGGAGGGGTGCACGGGAAAATATATTTGGGACTAACACAGATGCTGCCGCGTTGAATTATTTAGGAACTGAAAATTGTTGTAGGCGGTGTAACCGATAGTGCATCTACGTGAAAGGACAACTCTGTGGGTCTGTTTCCCATTGATAAAGAATCATTTGGCCCATTTTGGTGAAGTAGAGCCATTTAGTTTTGACTCTAGGAAATTAATGCTAATAATAATACTACTGCCTTGTAGTGATTTACCACGTGCCAGCCAGGTGCTTGCTGAGCCCTCTTGGATATTATCACATTAAATCCTACCAACAGCCCCGTGAGGAAGGTAAGTCATATTATTATTCATGTTTGTTATTCCCATTAGGAGATTAAGCCTCAGAGAGGCATGAGAACGCGTCTGAAGTTACAGAGCAAGTCCGTGGAAGAATTGGATTCAAATCCAGGTCTGGTTCTCCCAAAGCCCATGTCTAAGTCAATCTGCTCTGTAAAGGAAAATAGGGACCTCAGATGAAGCTTTTAGCTGAATTATAGAGAGGTCACTTGTTTAATAGACTCTCGTCTCCTCACTTTGTAAACATAAGACCCAAAGAGATGAAGAAATCTCATGGCAGAAATGGACTTCTAAATTCATCCAAACACTCATGTCCATCTGCTGACAATATCTATTTTTGTTTGTTTGTTTGTTTGTTTGTTTGTTTGTTTGTTTTTGTGGTACTACATATTGAACCCGGGGGCATTCTACTTCTGAGCTACACTTCCAGCCCTATTTTATTTTTTATTTTGAAACAGGGTCTCACTAAGTTGTGGAGGACCTTACTAAGTTCCTGAGGCTGGCCACAAACCTGTGATTCTCCTGCCTCGACCTCCCAAGTACTGGGATTACAAGTGTGCGCCACCACACCTGGCTCACTATCTGTTTTAATAACACTGAGATATAATTTATTGAGACATAATTGTGTACCATATAATTCAGTTACTTAAAATTACAATGAAATGCTTTTTAATATATTCACAGAGTTGGATTGTCCATCACCACAATCTAATTGTAGAATACTCTCATTACCCCCAAAAGAAACCCCATCTTCATTAGCAGTGGTTCATATCCCAGCCCCAATACCAGGCCTAAGAAACTGCTAATCTGTCTCTATGGATTTGCCTTTCCCAGACATTTCATATGTATGGAATCAAACAATACAGGGTCTTCTGTTATTCCTTTTATTTAGCACAAAAAATGGTTTTGAATATCTTGAAGTCACCTCAATATATGGCAGCAACTTAGTGGCAGCAGCAGAGAGAGGCTGGTGGGGGAGCACATATCTCCCCAAATCTTCACTAGCCCCACCGCATAAGCTACTCCAAAATAAAAATAAAATCTAAGTGAGAACAGTGTTTGATATCTGCTATGGGTTGAATTGTGTCTCTGCTAAAATTCATGTGTTGAAGTTCTAAACCCCAATATATCAACATGTGAGCGCACTTGGGATTTACAGAAGTAATCGAGTTAAAATGGGATCATGAGCGTGAGTTCTAATCCAATAGAGCTGGCATTCTTATAAGAATTGAAAACCTGGAGACACACACACAGGGAGACTGCCATGTGAAGACTGGAGTCATACTGCCATCAGCCAAAGAATTACTAGAAGTTAGAAAGGCCTAGAACAGAAGGACCAACCCACATTTGGATTTTGGACTTCTAGCCTCCAGAACTGTGAGGCGATACATTTCTATTTGGTAAGCCATCCAGTTTGTGGGACTTTTTTAGGGCAGCCCTAGCAAACTAATACAATATTTAAACACAGATTCTACACAAGTTTGCTAGTCCTTTCCCTGACAAGTACATTGTCACACTTACCCCTTCTCCTTAGCTGGAAATCAGCATTTCTTTAAAATCAAATCTATGAGAATTTTACCCACTCATGACCTTCTTCTAGAGCTTCCTACTTTAAGCAATGGCACCGCTATCCAAACAAATGTGCAAGCCAGAATTCTGGAAGGCACCATCAACTCCTCCTTCATGCTGGACCTTCTCCCAATACACACACGCACACACACACACACACACACACATACACTCACTCACATTCACATACACTCACAGAGTTCTAGACCAAGAGGGGTTCATAAGAATATTCTATCAATGCTTTGAAGACAAATAATCCCAGTATTGCTTAAAATGTTCAAATCTTTAAAACTTAAACCTAAAAATTCCTTCATGAAATCATTAAAATATTATTGCAACCTAAAAAAACAGAAAAAGAAAATCATAGAACTTCACTAAAGGATATTCATGCAAAGTCTAATTAAGATACTAGGCTGCATAATCCATGGCTACTTACTTAATAGAGTAATATATCATGATCCTGTGCAAATTAGTTCAAGAGTCCAAGTCTCCTTCCTTTTACTGAATTGGCCCAGAATGTTATCATTTAGAAAATTAGAGAAGGGCCAACATGACTTGCTTGTTAAAACACTGCCCTGCACAGTACTCTATAGCCTAATCTACTCTTGATAGTTCTAAATATTATTCTTCATGGCATTCCAGGAATCATTACAAGTTCTTTGGCTCTGAAAACCCTAACCTCCCCACCCTTCCCCCACCCCGGCTCCTAATGGCTTGGCCAAACCTTAACCTATTGAAATGTCTGTCTACACAGAGCCTCTTGCCAATATACATGCAGAAAAAGTGCTCACTGTGAACACCCAATGGAAATGACCGGTTACATTACAGTCATGAACAACTTTGCCCACAAAAGAATTTGAATTTTAAAGCCAAATATCCATATCCTGGAAAACAAAATTCCTCAAAAAATTACTTGAAGCCGCAAATTCAACCCAACTGAATGTACTACTATGATTACCTATCGCTATGTAACATAACACTTTCAAAATAATCATGATCATCACTCACTAGTATCTCTCATGGTCCTGCGGGTTGACTGGGCTCTGCTGGCAGGTTCTTCAGCTCAGTGTCTCGGGGGCTGCAGTTGGTTAGCAGTCGGGCTGGGCTGACCTACAGGTCTCCTGGGAGGCAGGCCAAAGATGGCTGCCTCATATGGCTGGCGGTTGACGTGAGCTAGTAGCTCAACAGGGGTCACTACCAGAGCTTGGAGAATCAATGCTATCAGAGAGGAGAACCCAGGGACTGTAATTGGCCTGGCAGCCCACAGCTATTACCTCCATTGTTCTATTTTATCCTCTATGCCATAAAGGAAGCCCTCCAAACTCATAGAAGCATCCTATGACTTTTTGAATTCTGGCCCTCAGTCCTGTGGGGAGACCTCTGGAGCCACCTTCTGACATAGTTTGAGGTCCCTCCAGCATGTAGCTGAGTCTGGCAAGCCAGCATTCGCAGCAGAGCAGAGCTGACAATCCTCCAAACCTCTTCTGTAAAATGGAGATAGCAGGGGCTACCTCCTAAAGCTGTAGTGAGGTTAAAATATGTGTGAGCCGGGCATGGTGGCGCACGCTTGTAATCCCAGTACTTGGGAGGCTGAGACCGGAGGATCAGGGTTCGCGGCCAGCCTCAGCTACTTAGTGAGGCTCTCCACAACTTAGTGAGACCCTGTTTCAAAATAAAGAATAAAAAAAATAGGGCTGGGGGAGTAGCATGGAGGTAGAATGCCCCTGGGTTCAATTCCCACTACCACAAAAAAAAAATCTGTGTGGAGTACTTTGTACACTCTGTGGCATATGATGGGGGTTTTGTTAATGAACGGTAATTGTTATCATTGCCATTAATATCAACATCATTATTTTGCAAGGGAAAAAAAGCTACATTTAGAAAAAAGGAATATTATATTTCGAACATAGATAGCTAAGATACCATATTACATCCCTTTTTTTATTTTGTCTGGGTTCCATTTTCATATAAAAGGGCAAAATGAGACTGCTCAGCCTACCTCCTCTCATTTTTATCTCTAGTCTGAACATATCTTCAGTCTATACATAGTAAAAAATAAAAATTAAATCCAGTATAATTGTATGTGTGTGTATGTGTAGGCACAGGAAAGAACAGATATATGCTAAAATGTTAGAAGTACTCATCTTTGGGTGATATAATTAGTCACACCTTTATTATTTCCTCCACATTCCAAAGTGTTTATTATTTCCCCCACATTCCAAAGTAATTGAGCCTTACTCTTAAATTCAAAAGGAAAAAAGAACATGATGTGTCTCCATGTGTCTCAGACTCCTTGGCCAGATTATAAAACAGAAAACACAACTGAACTATTTTTCTCCTGCTATGCTAAGCCAGTGAACAATGGGGATGTAGCATTTCTGAGCCGGAAGTGACCATCCATGTATTCAGCGCATTCCTTCATTTACAGTCAATGAGCAGACACAGAGATGGGCAGCATGAAGAGGTCTGTCACTCTTGAAGCCTTCCCTGCCTGCTAATGCCTGGCATAGCTCTCCCTCATGGCCCTCTCTGGAGACCTCCTCCTCCTTGGTGCCTCTCGGTAAGGCTACACTTCTGCATGAGCTGCGTCAGGGAACTGGACATGTGTTCTCATCCCTAGTGGGCCATGTGCTCCTTGGAAACATGATTGACCCCAGCCCATGTCTCTCTTCACTCTGATTCATTCTCTGATTCAACACTAGCAGGTGCCTAATAGTTGACTGCTAAGTTGAATGTGTTCCGACTCCCTCATTTTATAGTTGAAGTAACTCAAACTCAGACAGCTCTGTGACTTGCCTGATGTCACACAGCTGAGCCAGAGCTACATTCTCTGTTCCTTCTTCACCAACAAGTGCCTTGTCTCTGCCAGCCAGAGCTATGGCCTGCGGGATATGTGGGGCATGCAGACAGCAAGACCCGAGGGAGAAACCAGGTGTACTTGCCTGCCGTGGGATTATAGATAGGTTCTCAGAGGACCCTTCTCTGTAACTGTCTTTCCACTGGAAGCACTACTTAGTGCTGTGGGCCCATGGAGAAGGGCCTAACCCACACAGGAGAGGTAGTTTCAGAGCTGGGAATAACAATAGTACCACACAGCTTGGAGATGGCAGAGAAGAAAAGTACTGGGCCCTGGGTTGAGCAGGCCTGCACTGAAATTAAATTTCTTCTGCTTATAAGCTGCTTGATTTCATGTAAATCGTTTCTCTTTTCTGAGTCTCAGTAGTCTCATCTGTTAAAAGGGAACTTTGTAAAGCACAAAAGAGATGACCAATAAAGGGGACTATTATGTATTATTAGCATTTTTGACAATGAGGCAGTGCCCTATCTGCAAATTCAAGTTCACTGTCCCACCAACCATCCACCCATCACTGCACCTCCTAGCTCCTTTGAATAGGGTTCTGTGGCCTGAGCTCCAGACTTAATTTTTTTAAATACTTTATATTTTTTCATAATACATAAAGTATTCATTAAATATTTATAATATTGATTTTATCTTTTCATTCTAAGAAGATATAAAATTTTATTTTGTTTTTAATACACCTTTATTGGTGCATTGCAATTGTATATCATAATGATGTTAAGAGTGATATACACTGTGGTATATAGACACAATGGACTTTTACTTCATGCTTCCTTTTAAGGAAGGCCTTTTCCTTGAGTTCTTGGCCAAATGCTCCCTCTTCCTTTTCCCTCGAATCCCTGTCTGCTACACTTGCTTGAAGGAGACATTGGAAAAAGACACTACATCAAGAGATAGTGCATTAGTCAGGGTACCGATTTTTACTTGTTGTAGGTGCCCAGAGAAGAACACCACTAGCAGGATTTAGAAACATTTACTATCTCCTGAAAGAGATGATACTTAGGCTACACTTAAAGGGGGCACCATTAGGATCAAGGGGTTTGTTAACCCACATGCGGTAGCTGTAAACATGACTGGGATATAGTTTAGATTCTGCAGAAAGACGGTAGGGTGTGAAGAGTGGGCACAAGGACAGATGAATTGCAGTAAATTGAAACGATGACCTCAGTTCTCCCCTGACCCCCTACTTACTCTCTTTGCCATGCAGTTTTGCAGTGCCCTCTCACTCTGAGCCAGCCTGGACATGCTCACTTGGTGATGGCAGAGGCACAGGAGAGCAAAGCCCACTGTTCAAGGCTGTTTCAACATAACACTTGTGTCAGGTCTGCTAACAACCCTTTGGCCAAAGCAAAGCCCATGGTTAAGTCTGCTCTCCAAGAGTGGGGCAGAAAAGTGGATGATTAAAATTGCCCCTGCAAGCCAGCAGACTTGGGCGCAATGACCCAAAGAGTAAGGAGACCAGAGCCCAGGCAGCCCTGTATCTCCACAGCTCCTGACTGAGTAAAGGGCCTGGGGTGGGGGTGGGGATGTCCAGGACAGTCTGGAGTCCCAGTTCTGCCTTCTCACTTATGTGACTTTGAAAGGATCACTGCCTCCTATTTTCCCTCCTATTTCACCTTGGGGGCAGGGAGTGGATGCAAATCCTTGCTCTGAATTTATCCCATTTGTGTTAAGAGCTCAGTAAACACAGGACACTCAAAGAGGATTTCCAGTAGCCTCCCATGACCCACCAACACATCCTAAACTCTAGCTAACTATGCTGAGTGCTTCCTAACCCCTAAATTTTGTTTTAGATTGGGGCTGTTTCTGCAGGAATCTTATCTTGACTATTCAATTATGAACTTCAGGTGACAGACTGGGAGTTATCCAGCATTTATTAGAAAGCCTGGCTTGATATATGTTTTTGATTTGGGGTTCAGATAACACATTAAAAAGCTCCAACGTGTGCGAAAGGTGATCATCTCTGTAAGACGAACAGCACTGGACACAGAGTCAGAAGACCCAATTCCAGGTACTGAGTCTAATTATTGCCACTAGATGATGTAGGGAGTATCAGTTTTACTAAGTACTAACACTCTTGTCTGCTAGATGGATGTGATAATATCAATTTTCTTGGTTATTGGGAAACATGAATTTATAAACAGAAAGGAAAAAAAATCTACAATATAACCTAAGAAGAAATGTCACTAAAATTATTCCTTAATCCAATGCCTTTGAGAGACCCAAGGTTATCATTACTAGACAATGCCAATGTAGAGTTCAACAGGGTTTTCTCCCCACTAAAGTCAGTTAAGTAAATATTCTTTGGCAAAAGTAAATTAAAATGACAGTTTTGCTTCAACAAATTGTGTGTCTTAAATCTGGAAGTAACATCATTGAGAAGGCTTTAGATGAGATCAATTGAATGGGCTTTGGTAGAAGTAACTTATCAAAGGTAATAAGGTACATTATACCTATTTCACAGCAAGGCCACTAGGAACCGTGGAGGCCAGGTGATTTGCACAAACTAGCAAGTTATAAATCAGATATTTCATTAAATACTTCAGGAGGAAATAAAAAGTGTATTTATATAATACACACATATAGAGACACATATACGCACGGAGAACCCTGTCTAGTTACTCAAAGAGCATGAGAATGATTTCGTTGACTGCTCCAGGCTGTCTTGATACAGATCTTTCAAGGAAGATATTGTGTTGAAGTGAAGGGAGTTTTCACTAAGGACAAAACCAGCCAAGTTTTTCCCATGTGAAAATTTGTCTGTTACCAACTCAATTTGGCACCATTGCAGAAATGAAAATTTCTGTCTCCTCCTATCACAAAATCAAGCTCACCAGAAATCCAGACCTGTCCCTTCACCAGAGATCTGGGGCTCCTGGGGCTCAACAGTAGAGATACCCTGTGTTCCACAGTGAGTGTTTTATTGCTTTCAGGAAAGATTTCAGCTACTGAAGAAAGAGGAGGGTGATAGGTACAGTGGGGCGTGCTACCTTCTACCCCAGGGCTTCTTCTATCCAGCTTTTAAAGATGTTTGTTGGAAGTAGTTCCATTTCCTTCTGCAGCCTCCTCCTTAACTGCCCCTGAGATCCCTGCCAGCATAAAAGGGGGTGGTTCCAAGAAGTCAGTGTTCTTAAAGGCCATTCAACTTAACAACTACAACTATAAGTCCAGCCATACTAGCCATGCAGCTTTTGATTATAGTCAGCTTTTCCAGAAAGCAAAAGTAGCTTCCCTTGTGAGGACAAGTGGGAAATTTGATCCGGCCCTTTGGTGAGGAAACATTGTCCTTTGACCTAAATCCGCCTGCAATTCTTTCTTTTGAAATTTATATCTTTAGTATGGAATCTTTTGAGTGTCGCACAAAAGAATGTTCTTGTAAGAAGATTCCCCTGGGGTGTTGTTAAGTCATTCTTAGAGATGATATAACCAATCACCCCACCTTGCAGATAAGAAGGCAGAGGTCCTAAGCCTGGTGTGGTAGCACACACCTGTAATTCCAGTATTTGGGAAGCTGAGACAGGAGGATGGCAAGTTCAAAGCCAGCCTCAGCAACTCAGTGAGACCCTCAGCAACTTAGTGAGAGCCTCAGCAACTTAGAGAGACCCTGTTTCAAAATAAACATTTTTAAAAAGGGGATGTAGCTCAGACGTAGAATGCCCCTGGGTTCAATCCCTAGTACAAAAAGGGGGAAGAGGAGGAGGAGGAGGAGGAGGAGGAAGAGGAGGAGGAGGAGGAGAAGGAGGAGGCGGCAGCGGCAGAGACCTAGAGATAATGAAAGAACGTGTCAGAGATTATCCAGGAAGTTAGAAACAGAGCAAACACAAGAATAAAGTCTCACCACCCCTAGCCCAACCCACTTTCCACTAGTCCATGCACAATTCTTCAATGGATTAGTAACATCCCAGCAAGGATTGTTACATCTCATAAGCCACCTCCTAGGGCTTGACACTCGAGGGGCATGGGTGAGTAAGACCCTTTATGTTCTCAGTGTAGACCAAGAACGAGGTCATAAACCAAAGACAAATATTATCCAATGGAATAACTGCTGCAATAAAGGCTTACACAAAGTGCCAGGGAGGAAGAGAAGAGAGGAAACTCCTGAGGAGAGAGGATTGGAGAGGCCTCTCCAAAAAGATGATGAACAAGCCGACTCTCAAAGCATGAATGTGAGGCTGCAAGAAATTAAGGAACGTGTTAAACACTCAAAGACATGTTGTCAGAGAGCCCCGAGGAAGCTCTAAAGCCTATCTAGGCTCTCTAGAAGGAAGGACAGCAGAAGATGCTAGAAATGATTCAGAACCAGATATCAAAGACCTAGAAGTCTGAGACCAAGGCATTGGCAGTACTGGTTCTTTCTGAGGACTGTGAAGAAAAATCTTTGCCATCTTCTAGCTTCTGGTGGCATGGCCCCAATCTCTGCATATGTCTTCTTAGGCATTCCCTTGGTTAGTTTATCTGTGTTCACATTTCCTTACTGCCGAAGAACATCAGCCAGATTAGATTAGTCCCTATTTTAACAGCCTCATTCTAACTTGAATATCTTTGTAAAGACCCTATCTCGAAATAAGGTCACACTCTGACATACTCCAGTTCATCTTTTTGGAAAAATACAATCCAACCCATAATAAAAGTCTCTGCAGATTTACAAGCAAGGAAGGGAATCCATGAGATATGCCTGCAAGATAAACCACTGGACACAATAAGGGAGATGGATTGAAAGGGGGAGTATCTAAGGGCAGGAAGAGGAGAGGTAGTTTCCAGGCATGAGGACACAAGAGCTAAATTCTCTGCAGCGGTAGTAAAATATAGAAGAAGGTACCAAGTCAAAGAACAGTTACACAAAATTTGGGGACCAGTTTAATGCTGGGGATGAGGAAGAATGGGAAATCCCAAAGGGCTCTGAAGTTCAGTTTGATGAGTAGAAAGAACGGTGACACCACCTACTGAAAAAAGAAACACCAGGAAAAGAGCAGATTTTAGAGTAGCGGGTCTAATTTTAGCCTCAGACTTCTTGAACCTAAATTGTCTGCTTATATCCAAAAGGAGATGGTGAGTAGGCAGTTGGAAGTACAAGAAAATAATGGGGTTTTCCTCCCATGACTATTTCAGAGGACCTATTAAGTGGCTGGGAGATTGTGATACAGATGTGAATTCAGCAGAAATTCTTGGCTACATAACCCCCTGACATACACCACACACACACACACACACACACACACACACACACACACATACACACACACACCAAACCCATCAAAGGTGAGGTAAAGTGCTCAGAGTACCCTTTGGGGCTGTGCAACACAACAACCCCAAGTTGAGGTCTTGCACTTGTCCATGGTATAGATTAAGAGTGAGAGCCTTACACACCTGTGCCTGATGTTGTTGTTGGGATTCTCTCACGCTAGCATCATTCTGCCCATTTTATGCACATTTCACCATTCTGAGATCCATTAGGCCCTGTTGCAACTGGTCACTCCATAGCTCATTCTACTCAGCTTATCATTTTTCTTTGGCATATCCAAATTGCCAGCAACATTACACTTGTGTTTTGGGGCCATTATCAAGTACAATAATGGTTACTTAAACACAAGCACTGTGATATTGTGACAGCCAATCTGATACCAAGATGGTTGCAAACAACCATCTTGGTATCTTGGGTGGCATATATAGCTTGGATACGCTGGACAAATGGATGATTCACATGCTGAGCATGATGGAGTGCATAAAATTTCATCATGCTACTCAGAATGACATGCAATTTAAAACTTAGGAATTGTTTATTTCTGGAATTTTCCATTTAATATTCTCAAACAGCAGTTGACCATGGATAACTGAAACCATGAAAATAAAAACCATGTATAAAGGGGGATTGATTATTTCCCAAGCTATTCAACCGAGAACCATTTTCTCTTAGAACACTGATTGATGAAGAGCAAAGCTCGGATAATGCCCATCTCTGTAATCACTCAGAATAACTCCAATACTACTCTACTCCTCCAACACTGTGCTTACAGTTGTCTCACCTGCTTGGTCCTGAACACTTTACCCTGTGCCCTGACTTTAGACCCTCTGACTTGGAAGCCATCTGGACTGTCCTCTTGGGTCTCTGCCAAACTCAGTATTCAGTCTTGCTTTTGCTCTTACTTTGCATTTATCCTGCTTTCTGGGCCCCTCCCATCTCCTCTCATCACCCCACTCCACATACACACCCCCACCTTGGCAAGACTGTCTCTTGCTTCAGTCTAAGAAAAAGAAGGAAATGTGAACAATCAGCTAGCAGCAAAGTAATTTTTTGCTATGTGTACTGACTGCCGATCACGCAAACCGAATCTAATGTATCTTCAAAAAAAAAAATGTCAGCTTCCAGCCAATTCCTGGAAAAATAATTGGGTCTCCATGGGGCAAGTGTGGGGGGATGTGTGTCTCTCATTTCTCTTTTTGCAATTGGGTATTCTAGGTGGAGAAGTTGGATGAAATGACTGTAGCGGTACGATGCTGGCCCACTTAAAACTTCTATTATGAAACCCAGTTGCATAAGCAATAAGAGCAAATAAGTTATATTCTCAGGAACAAATTCTAGTGAATCAGCTCATTTTAACTTCACATCTTCATCTGTCTCTGAAGTGGCTTATTTAAATTTTAATAGAAAACGTTCAATGTGGGGCTCAAATGGAAGGAATGAAAATAACACTGTTTATCCCCAAGATAAAATTGTGTTGGGAGCAAAAAAGAAAAAAGAGGGAGAGAAAAATACGATGCTAATTTCTTGAAAACAAACCTCCTATGCCCCACTTCGTAGAAACTGGACAAAGCAATATAAAGTCTATTGTACCGAACAAAAGCAACGATGGTACATTTAGAGACTCACTGTCCTTTTTTATTTGGCTTTAAAAAAAGTCATTCAAAATGGGAAAGTGCCCTTTGGAAAAAATGAGAAAGACTGGCAGAACAGTTTTGCCACTGCTGGGGGTTGTTATAAAGCAAAAAGAAATAGGAGACAGCATGGGGTAGTAGGAAGGTTATTCATAGGCTTAGAACTTTATAAAAATGATCTAGGGTCAAATATTGACTTTTCACTTACTGACAGTGTGATATTGAATAAGTCAATTAATAGTGCTGGGATATAGAGCTGGGTGTAGTGGCACACACCTGTAATCCTAGTACTTAAGAGACTGAGGCAGGAGGATTGTAGGTTCAAGGCCACCTTCAGCAAATTAGGGAGACCCTCAGTAACTTAGCAAGACCCTGTTTCAAAATAAAAGACAAAAAGGGCTCATGTATAGCTCAGGGGTAGAATGCCCCTGGGTTCAATCCCCATTACCAAAAAATAAAAAAATAGCGCTGGGATATAGATTATTGTATCTGGTGAAGCTCCTGCATGGTCTGGCCATGAGGAGGAAGCAGAATACTGTGACCAATCACATGCCTAGCTCATGCTTCTCCTGTGTACCAAACCGCAGTGGTCTTTATGCTTTCCAAACCAGGAGTTGGCCAACGAGGACCTAGGGGCCAAATCTGGCCAGCTTCCCGTGTTTAAAGATGGTCCGGTTGGAACACAGCCATGCCTGTTGATTTGCTAATGTCTATGGCGGCTTCCTCACTACAGTGGCAGAGCTTAGTAGTTACAAGAGACCATATGGTCTATAAAACATAGAATACTTATTTCTGAACTTTTGCTGAAAAAGTTTACTGACCCTTGCTCTAGGCAGATGTGAAATCTGGGATTCATCTCAGGCAAACTTGGCTCCTTGCTCCACATGTGCAGTGGGTCACCATGTCCTGTGGATTCTACCTCCAAAATGCCTCTTGAGTCTCCGTGCCCCTCTCCATATCTTCAGTCACCACCATGTCCCAGCACCATCATTCCTGCATTAGCTTCCTAAGAGGGATTCCACAGCCATGTTGGCTCTCCATCCCTGCCCATTTCTGCACAGATACTCACATGCATGTTTTTTTTCTCAATTAGCAGCCTGAGTGAGTTTCCTAAGGTGCAAACCATGCCAATTCCATGTCTAGGATCACTGGGAGGAGCCCAGTGCAAACTCCTGGACCCTGCAGAATTAGGTTCCCCCTCCTTTACACTTTTGACTTAAGGGATGCTTTTCTGGCACTATCTTCGGGCAGCACCAGCCGTCCTTCTGCTTATCTATTGAAATAGGCCTGTTCCTTTTGCTTCAAGGCCTACACATTGGATGATTCCTGCTCCAGGAATGGGATTCTCCTTAGAGCCCCCATCCTCTTCACCTGGATGATTTCTACTCATCCCACAGGCTCAGGCACCACTGACTCTATTCTGTATCCCCCTTCTCACTTCCAGAGCATGTAGGAATGGGCTGACTGACCCTCCTGTGGTACTCATTATAATTGGAAATAATGTTTAATCTCATGCTTCTTTTTGCTTGTTTTACATTTCTCCCAAGAATGTAAGTTCTCAAGGGAAGAATTGAACTATGCCCATGGCCACCCATGGTCTCCAGCACAGGGCACATCCCTTTGTATACACCAGTAGAGTATAGTGGCTGAGGGGGCATCACCCCCAGGCTGTCTGAATAACAATTCCTTCTCTACTTACTAGTTGTGTGACTAACCTCTTTGTGCCTCAATCTTTGATATTTAGTAAAATGGGAATAATCATGTATAGCATCATAGTATATCATAAGATGCTGTGAGAATGAGACTACTTAATACATGGGAAACACTTATAATAATCATGTTAAATGCTACATGAATGTTTGCTATTCTGATTAGAGGAGCAAAAATTGGAAAAGGAATTTGGGGCGGGGGAGAGCTCAGTGGTAGAGTGCTTTCCTAGCATGCACAGGTCCGGGGTTTGATCCCCAGTACTACAATAAAAACAGGAAAAATGGAATGGAGGAATGACTATTTTTCCCCTTTCTTCTCCAAGAGAGTGTGCTTTTTAATATGAAGGTCATACCCATGCTCCAATAACACTACGCTTCTTGACACCCCCAAAGCTACCTGCGTTGCATCCCTCTCTGCTGTTAAACATGCTGTTCTCTCATCCTACCCAGCCTTTGTAGTGAATTCTAGTGATCAATCATGGCACTTTGCAAAAGCTACTTTCAACCTGAGCCACCTGTTCCTGCTCCCTTCCACTCTCCAGAACAAACAAGAGAAATTAACCACCTATAATGAGATGATGGATAGATAGATAGATAGATAGATAGATAGATAGATAGATGATAGATGGATAGATGATAGATAGATAGACAGATAGATAGATGATAGATAGATAGAGAGATGAACAATTGAAGGGACCAACAAATAGATGGATATAGGTGGAGACGAATAGATGAAAAGAGGGAAAGAGAGAGAGAAAGAGAAAGAAAGAAGAAAGGAAGAAAGAAAATAGCTCTTCTCCATAGCTTGTATATATCATTATTCCGAAATGCTTTAAATCAGTTGTGTGTGCACGGGTGATGAAAATTGATACTGCTGAGTCCCCAAACATGGTGCTTGCACTCTGTCATAATGTTCATGTTATTTTACTTGGATGTTTTTAATAATCAATTCCTATCATCTCCAGAAGATTTTAATCTGTGAGAAGGCAGGAACCATGTCTTACTCACTTTGGAATGGCCTGCATGTTTTGTCTTCTTCTCTATATGCTATAGGTGCTCAGAAAATTCACACCTGTAATCCCAGTACTTGGGAGGCTGAGACAGGAGGATCACAGGGTTGATGACAGCCTCAGCAACCTAGTGAGACCCTGCTCCAAACAAAAATTTAAAACAGACTGGGAGTGTAGCTCAGAGGTAGAATGCCCCTGAGTTCAATCCCCAGTACCACACACACAAAAAAAAAAAAGAAAGAAAATGCTTATTAATTTGTCACCAGGGGTTGAATCATTTCTTTTTTGTTTTGTTTTGTTTTTTGGGTTTTTTTATGTTCATTTATTGGTGCATTGTAATTATACATTTTGATATATGTAAGGGTATTTCTGCATCATCAGCACCTACTGCAACTCAGCAGACTTTTGAACAAATGTTTGTGGAATTGTGCCAAAATAAAGATGCACCGCTGGTGTTGGGTTCTTTCTGAAATTGAATTTCAAGGGCCAGCAGAAATGCAACTCAATACAAGAGGGATGAGGCTCAGCCATTTCTTGAGTCAGAGGGAAAGGTATGGAGTCTGTTTCTAAATTCCAATGCAGGAATAAGCCAGGCAGCCCTGCTGTGGAACTGAGAAGACTGTGGCAGCTGGAGAGGGGAGTGAGGTTGTCAGCCTCCCCTCCACCCAAGGTCCCATTGAGAAACTGGTTCCTAGGCATCTTAGGTCTTGCCCTCAATAGAGTATCATTCATCACAACACATTGAGCTTTGGACACTATGCTCCTCCAGGCATCCTATACACAGACAGTATATCGGGACCTACCATGTGTGAGGCAGGAGCTACCCACTAAAAATGCAACAGTTGTGGTTTTCCTGTTTGCCAAGAAGCTCACAGCCTAAATGGGGAGAGGAAGGTCCAGAAAGGTCAGGAAGCCACAGACATAGAAGGATTGGAAGTCACTGTGCATGTAGTTATTGCGTAGAGAGGTGAAGAGAGTGTGTTTCAAAAGTATTTGTTGAAATAATAATTATTTATATGTATTTTTCTATAGGAAGTCTCATTATAACATTATAAGAATATCTTATCAGAATATGTGCCATTATAAGAATATGTGTGTGTGTGTGTGTGTGTGTGTGTGTGTGTATCAAAATGTTAGCAAAAGTGGCTCAGGTGACAGACAGGAGGATAGCAGGTTCAAGGCCAGCCTCGAAAACTTAGCAAGACCCTGTTTTACAATAAAAAATATAAAGGTCTGGGGGTGTAGCTCAGAGGTACAAGGCACCTGGGTTCAATCCCCAGTACCAAAAAAAAATAAATAAAAATAAAAAAGTCTCAGATGAGTTGGGTTTGGAGTTCTCTGATGAAAAGAACTTTCTATACTTTGTGTGTGTGTGTGTGTGTGTGTGTGTGTGTGTGTGTGTGTGTGGTGCTGGGGATTAAATCCAGGTGCATTTTACCTCTGAGCTAAATCCGCAGTACTTTTTATTTTTTGTTTTGAAAAAGGGTCTCTCTAGGTTGCTGAGAGTCTCACTGTAATGTTGAAGCTGTCCTTGAACTTGTGATCTTCCTGTTTCAGTCTCCTGGGTACTGGGATTACAGGTGTGCCACCATTCTGGGCTTCAATACTTCTTTTTAACAACAAGCTTACTTTCCTAATTTTACTGTTTAAATTGACAGATAAAATTGTATCTACAACATGATGTTTTAAAATAGATCTGCATTGTGGAAGGGTGAAATCAAGCTACTCATCACATGCATTACCTCATATAGTTGTCATCTTGTGGTGATAGACTTAAAATCTACTCTCTTAGAATTTTTTAAGAATGTAATATATTGTTATTAACTATGGACACCATGTTAGTGAAGTCAATATCAGCATCTTGTTTTAACAGAAGCCAAAGGAGGTCAGACACTCTCTCTACCCCTTACTGTACCAGCATGTGACCTACACAGGACCAGGTGGAAGCTCCCATCCCCCTTGAGACTTTGAGCCTCGAAGGCGTAATTTAGAGTCACAAGAGCAATGGAGATTATTCATCTAAGAGGCTGATTTAATAATTTACTGCCGTGGTAGTAAATGTCCAGAGATGCTAGAGTGGGCATCCTAATCACCAGGGTCTCAGGTAGGGTGGAAGCTGGGCCTTCCTTCCTTGAGTCCCTGCCCATTTTCCAAGGCTGTTTCTCTAGCCTTCCTGACAATTCTGTGATTCTGTGAATGTCCCCACTTTATCTTCCATTTGCTTCATTTTCTGCTTAAATAAACCAGAGTTTGTTTTGTTGTAAGCAAACCACCAACACTAAGAAGGCCGAACGCCTGCATGTGCAGCTAGCCAAGTTTCCATGATCTCTCCAAGTGTCAGAACAAGTCCGTTTAAATGGGCGGTATTTTAGCATGAAATTGTTTTTCTGGGATTCTAAACCCTAGGAGGATCTAGTCAATAGGGCTTTTCTAACTAAAAGGACTTTTTATTAACTATTAAATCGGCCTCTAATAATGCTGAGTTTGCTACAGCTCACTGTATATGGGAATGACGTGATCCGGTGGACAGGAAATACCTCCTATGTGATGTCTCATGGCATGCTCTTCTCAAACCATGATGGTTCTTAGTCATTTATATGTTTTGGGACAGATAAAATACTGTTTTGCAATACTGAGTTGTAATTGTGCAAAATATACAATGAATTTCTAAATCTATATCATAATGGAATTTTTTAAAAACCAAGAAAATGTTCCAAAGAATGTATGTGGAAATTTTTGAAGCTGAATTAAATGAGTCTCTCTCTCTCTCTCTCTCTCTCTCTCTCTCTCTCTCTCTCTCTCCTTCTTCCTTCCCTCCCTCCCCCTCTCCTCCCCCTCCCTCCCTCCCTCCCTGTCTTCCTTCCTCCCTCCCACTTTCTATCTCTCCCTCTCCCAATTTCTACTTTACTCTTTTAATATCAACAAATCTAAAATCCAGAAATAGCCCCAGGACAAAATCCACCAAATCACCTTCTCTGTTTCTAGTTCATGGCTCAGGTGGGCTCTAAAGCTTATGTCTAAGATGCTACACTGGTAAATTTAAGACATGCACTTGCATTCATATTTTCTCTCTGTTTGTCACTCTAAAGATAATTTTTCCAGATCCAGATTCTAGTTCTCTCTCTATTGAGGTGGATGTGAAAAAGTTCAGAGCAGTGTCTGATGTACTATACACACATACATATAGTACTTACTTTGTGCAAAATATGCAATCAATTTCTAAATTGGAAATTCCATCTGATAATGAAATTTGTTGTTATATACTCATGTAAATAGTGTGCCATAAATACCTACTAGCTGTTCCCTGCCAGCTCATATCTATCATTGTGATGAATCCCTTCTTTAGCCTATCCATCCAGTTTCAATTTCAATAATTATTCTTTTACATCTTTAAGTTCTCCTTCATTATTTTTCTAAATCTGCTTGGTCATGAGCAATTGTCTTCTTTTCTTTGCTCTTTTCATTCCATCTTTTATTTCTTTGAACATGGTATTGTTAAGTAGCATATTTTTTTATATCTGATGTTCCTAATATCCTTAGAGCTCAAGGTAAATATCTGTTTGTTGTTGTTTCTGCTG
Source organism: Glis glis (assembly GCA_004027185.1). NCBI lineage: Eukaryota > Metazoa > Chordata > Mammalia > Rodentia > Gliridae > Glis > Glis glis. The sequence continues at coordinate 73,787 of PVJS01000248.1, forward strand.
CCTACCACCAATGGCAGTAAGCTTCCATGTGTATTTCATCGTATTTCCTTGGGAGTTTCTATTTGGCTGAAGTTAACCTGTGGACATTCTGTAGGCTATAAGATGCTGGTACTCCAAGAGAATTTTCATATACTATTTGTGGACTCTAGGAATGTCTCTCATACCAAGACTGTTTAATTTCTTGACTCTATCCTGCCTGACTCCATGTATGGTGTAAAAGTAACCCTAAATCTACAGAACGACAGACCAGGACTGATACTACCCAATTTCAGTGGAGAGTAGTCTTACCATTAATTCGATTATATACAGAGTCACAGTAGAAATACATATGCCATTTTATACTTTTAGTCTAGCTTTTCACTGACCATATAGACCTTTTGAGAGTCATTGTTTATGAGGGGATCTCGAGCCTAGCATCTTCCTTCTTCCAAAGCCCCAGATCCATTTCCTCATACCCTGTGTGATCAATAATTCTCAGAGCTTCGGGTACCTGGTTCTGTCATTTTACCCAGGATGGCTCTGTCTTCGCAATTACTCACCTCTCTGGTTTCAGCTCATGGTTTATATTTGTTTGAAGTTGTGGTCTTTAGGAAATTCCTTACTTCCTTTAAGGGCTTAGCAATACATGGACAAGTATGGGGTTTTGTAACATATTCAGCACGTTGCTATTCCACAGCAGAAGACCTCTTCAAGCCATCTTGTCTATCAACATGGCTCGAAGAGGAAATTCACACAAAATGTCAGGGATGAACATCAGTAAAATGATTGTTGTCCAGGACATGCCGGCCTGGAAGAAAGAGGATCAGACACAAAATTTCATCCACACGGCCCCAGCAGAGTCCTGCCATCCCCTAGGAGGGGACTCACCCATGCTCTGAAGTTTACCAAATTTTTCTCTTTTTCTCTTGTCTTTTCTAGATTTCAGCACTACAATTTCTGGTCACCGGAACACCAAAATGACTACTCTGCCCCCCTTGTCCTAAGGCCCAGGACACTGACTTCAGGATCAAGAATGCCAATGCCAAGGGTCACACCACCACTCACTCACCCTCAGCTGGTTCACCAGTGACCAAGGCCACCATTACAACACTGTCGGCATCTTTGTTCTCAACTTTCACACCAATCATAGAAAGAATACTGTTTGTTTTTGTTTTTTGATAAATGAGGGTCAAGGTCAAGACTTTCATTGTCCCTCTAAGTAACATTTACTGAGTTTACCCAGTTCTGTGTAATTTCTCTATATACCTTATCTCATTCATCCCCATGACAATCCTACAGGCTCCAACTAAGATCTGACCACTGCATGAAAGTGTCTCTTACTGTTGTCAAATGAACATCTAAGTAACACTGAGGTTAAAAATGCTGGTCTGGACCACACTGCCTCGGTTCTAATCCTTGCTCTGCTACTAAGTAGATTTGTGACTCTGAGCAAACTGCCTCACCTGTCTCACAGGCTGTTTTCCTACCTGCACAATGGAGCCAACTGAAGGCAAACCCCATGAGGGTGTCAGGAGCATCAGATAAGAAAATCACAATAAAGCATTTGGCTCTGTGCCCGTCACATTTTAAGTACCAAATAAATATTAGACATTTTCAAATGTTTTTCTATTATTGTGTACATCAATATAAGTTAGTGAACATGAGATAGATTTTCCTCATTGTGACTTTTTCATGGAATTGTAATAATCATACAGTTAGTGTGGCAAAGTCAAAACTAAAAGGGAGACCACAGATTGAGAATGACTGCAAACTTCCGGCCTACTTTATGGACATTCAGAGCCCACAGGGCTATTGTGAGGAGTGAAAGAAAATGGAACGGGGCCACCAGGGGCTACATGAGTCATACCCACCTGGACCCTTGATGGAGATCAAGGCGTAGGGTCCTGAGAGGGTGGGCTCTGGAACAAGAGAGGAGCGTGTGACAGAAATGGGTGGAGCAGTGCCAAATCTCTCCCATATGCCTGATTGTGCTCCATAGGCCAGACCGGCCCGCCGGTTAGAGTTCTGGAATTACTGGGAGAGATTCTATCACAGTCAACCTTACTAAAGCCCAGGATCGCACTGGGGATGACAGAAGAATGGCTCTCGGAAATCTCTTAGGATTCCCAAATTTTAAAAAATGATATATATCAAAATAGCATTCTAGAATAATGAGAAGCCAAATAAAAGGCACAGACTTGAAGATGCACAGGGAGATTGTATTTATATCTATACTGATAGTCTCATCTATACCTAATCTTTCTCTCTCTCTCTACACACACACACACACACACACACACGTTTATCTCCAATTCCGTCTTTCCCATTCAATTATGAGTTATATTTTGCAGGTTTGACCAGCACCAGAAAATGCAGGGATGGTCCTAAGATATAAAAACCACAGCAACAGTTGCCTGTCTTTCTCCCCCCCCACTTTCTTTCTCTTTGCCTCCCCCTTCCCCATCTCTCCCTCCCTTCTCATACTGCTTGGCTGTTCTTTATCCTGAGACACAGAATCCTCATTTATACTCATTAAAATGTGCTAATGAGAACTTTACAGAAGAGAAAAATGGGGACAGCAAGAAGGCGAAAGAGAAAAAAACACACATAAGTGAGTTTGAGTTCTAGTTAATAAGCAAGACATAACAAAGTCAGACAAACTTCAGTCGTATTTTTTGGCTATGGCATACTGCTTATCACTCCTTTCCTAGTTCCTGTGAGGCCATGGACCACCCTTCAATGGCACAAATTGGTTTTCAATTCAATACCTATTGTCAGCACCTACCAGGCAGAAAACATACAGCTGGATGTGCTGGGAAACATGAAGCTCAAAAACACATTTCTGTCGGGCGTGGTGGAGCACACTTGTAATCCCAGTACTTTGGGAGGCAGAGACTGGAGGATCCGGGTTCGCAGCCAGCCTCAGCTCGCTCTCTCTCTCTCTCTCTCTCTCTCTTTCCCTCTCTCTCTCTCTCTCTCTCTCTCTCTCTCTCTACCTAGTGAGGCCCTCTGCAACTTCGTGAGACCCGGTTTCAAAATAAAGTATAAAAAAATATGGCCGGGGGTGTAGCGCGGAGGTAGAACGCCCCTGGTTCAATCCCCTGTACCTCAAAAAAAAAAAAAAAGAAAAAACATTTCTTTCCTTTTGCCCACAGCCACTTGTGCCAGGCATGATCACCTCCAAGCTCCAAGAGCAGACTTCTCTGATATACAGTGCTGGACCTATAGCAGGTACTCAATAAATCTTTGCTTGGTGAATAAATAAGTAGGTCTACTTGGATACCCCAGTAAAATAGGGGCACACCACAGTACCAGCAGTCAGGGTTACACCTCTTTCTTTAAAAACAAATCAGCTGACCATTACCCATTACTATGAATGCTTGTGTTTTGTTCCTTTGAATCATCCCAGGTTTGGAGTTCCTTTTGCCTCATTCCTCTTGGTAGTTGCTGATCCTCACCTCAACTCACCACCTTGCTTCAGTTCTAGCACCTTCCCACGGTGGCATCCTGTTAGCACATCTACTGAAATGCCTGTCAGTTGACTCTGACTTTGCCAAAATGTTTTACCTCAGACCTGTAGGATGGGGTGTGAAGTGCACTGTTGGCTTTTCAGAAAGGGACCTCTAGCACCTAGTAGGCTTCAGTCTCATTCAGCTCTGCCTTTCCAGTCTACCCTACTGAAGAAAATGGGGGCGCTGACATGGTCAGAGTTTGTGCCTTGGGGAAGATTGTTCTAAAGGAAATGGGAGATAAAGGAAAATCAGACCAGAAGCTGAAACTTAAAAAAATACTCACTCACTCAAGTGCAAAGAAATGAATGTCTGAACTAAGGTGGTAATGGGGAGGAAGAAGAAGTAAGAAATGCGAATACATAAGGGAGGCAAATGGCCTGGAAAAGTGACTGGGTGAGACTCAGATTCAACGGGCCGTGGTGGACAGATCAGTAGAGCACTGGGCTGTGTCACATAAAGTGGCCTTTACGGATCAGAGCTACTGGAGAAGGTACTGTGAGGCCGGAGCTGAGTCTTTGATGACAAAGAAGGAGCAGGATGGGATTCCAGGTGGGGGACAGCGACTAGGAGCACCTGGTAGAATCCACAGAGACAACCTTGAATCCTTAATGCCAGGATTGATAAGATAGGAAAGATAGGGCAAGCATCTACTGTCATTGTAGCTCCAGCTCCCAGGCCCCTTCTGAAATCAAAGCCCACTTTTTCTGAGGGGAAGTGAATCATCACAAATCAGAGATCCTGACCACTCCTTCATCCTAGTGACCACAGTGAACAAATAACCCAGCTAATGAGAGGACTGTCACCAGGCCCACCGATGGGGGCAAGTCTGGACATTTCATCCAAAACAATCCAATTTAAATTATTTAATACATTAAGATGATCTATTTTGAGGCATTAGAGGTTTTTTTCCCCTAGCTAGAATGAAAGTACTTTATTTCCCCCCCTCCACTATCCACACCCACCCACGCACACTATGATATATAGTCACAGGGATCTCTCAGTGTGTATGTAATAAAAACGCAATGCCAACTAGCTTAGGAGCTTAAGATAAAAAAAAAATGCAACCTGGTTCCCAGGCTGGCTTTCCTCCCACTATACCCTACTAACTCCATCACCCTTGTAGAGACTTCAGCAGAGTTGTGTAATAGAGACAGTCCCCTCTGAGAAAAGAGATTTATCCTACTAATTACACAACTGTCCTCTCATCATTTCTCTCAGCCAACATTTCACACAATTTTTTAAAGACAAGATACAAGACGATGTTACTTTACCTTGCATACACATACTCCTATGCCTTTGATAAGGGTTGCCGGCTTTTATCTGTGGCTGTTTTTCCTATTCTGTGCTTTCTTTTCCTATTCTGAGCTTTTCGTGGTTAAAAAAAAATTAGTCTTAGAATTGGATAGAGATTAGGGATGAGCCAATAATGCCTACTGTTATGGTGTCTGCATCTAGCAGACACCCATATTATTTGAATTGAAGATGCACTGCTCTGTTAGATCCCAGAATTTGCAAGATGATGAGACACAATCCACTTCTAGGTATGACATTCTAACATTAACCAAACCTGTCTTGCTCAACTGAGATCCGTAAACTTTTTCTTTCCTTTTATTTTCTTTTTTTGGTGCTGGGGATTGAACCCAAGTCATTCTACCTCCAAGCTACACCCCCAGATCTTTATTTAAATTTTTGGTTTTGAAACAGGGTCTTACCAGGTTACTGAGAGTCTCACTACATTGATAAGGCTGTCCTTGAACCTGGGATCCTCTGGTCTCAGTCTCCCAAGTACTAGGATTACAAGTGTGCACCACCATGCCTGGCTGCTGCAAGTTTTTTCTGACATCAACTCCAAGTTTATCAAGTATGTCCCTGGATATTTTTCATGAAGCAAATGTATATAGATCTAGTGTTCACAACAAAATTCCATTATCAGTGGAATAGGTTTTCACAGGACTATAGAGAAGAAAATTTGGAAACTGGTTGGAGTGATTTGGATGGGAATGTTTAATTCCAAACTATTTATTTATTTGTTTTTTTAAACTTTTTTGGTGGTACTGGGGATTGAACACAGGGGCATTCTACCTCCGAGCTACACCCCCAGCCCTATTTTTTATTCTTTATTTTGAAACAGGGTCTCACTAAGTTGCGGAGGGCCTCACTAAGTAGCTGAGGCTGGCCACGAACCTGCAATCCTCCTGTCTCAGCCTCCCAAGTACTGGGATTACAAGAATGCGCCACCACACCTGGCTTAATCCCAAACTATTTAAATCCCATTTTCAAGAAAACTCATCCTACTAGACTGTTAGGAGGGATCAGCAAATCACAAGAAAACTTGCTGAACTCAAGGACTAGCTCAAAACATAAAATTCCAGGGAAAAGTCTGGGCCTATCATATAAATAATTAGTCATATTTTTCTAAGCCTATTCCATTTGCAAGGATTTTACTTATAGGCTTTTATTTGAGTTAGAGAGAGCAGGCACTATTATTTTTATCCCCTTCTGACAGCTGCTGGAATTAAGGTGTAGAGTGGTTAAGCAAATTTCCAAAGGTCAGACAGCAAATAAATGGGAAAGGTGTGACTCAAAGAGCATCCTGCCTCTATATCCAGGAGGCAGCAAGAGGAAGCTGGGAACTGAAGTCAGAGTCAATCACATGTTCAAGATACAAGATTCTCAGCAATCAATGAAATATCTATTTACACTCAGCACCTGCAAACCCATCCTCTGCACCTCCTTTATATTTCTTCTAACAGCAGGTGAAACCGCCATCCACCCAGTTCCTCCAACCTAAAACATGTGAAACAGCCCATGCTCCTCCTTCCCTTTGCCCTTGACATTCTGTTAGCCATTGAACATTACTCATGTTACCTCCCTAAGGTGACCCTAAACCTTCTTTCTCCCACCCATTGCCATGGCCAGTGCACATCCCAAGCATTACTCTGGGGGAGTCTACCTCTGGACTGCACCCATTCTAATCCATCTTCCAGGATGATTTTCACTGTAAGTGTATAAGAGATCTATCATATTGTGAGATGGGTCTGTGCCAAGTTGTTCAATCTCTCCAACTGCCTAAGGAGTCCCCAATCTCTGGTCTGGCACCTAAGTCCCACCACCAGCTGATCTCCACCTTTAACTTGGGCCTTGTCTTCCATTTCCCTTCCAACAGCTTCCTGGTCCCTACCTCACTATCAAAATTCCCTGAAGGTGGTGTGCTCTTTCTCACCTCTGCCACTGCTCCCTCTGCTTGAAAAAATGCCCTTGCTTTATTCTCTAGAAAAATATCTTCATCACTAAAACTCAGTCCAATATCATCGTCTATAGGATACCTTCCCCGATAGTCATTCATAAGCTGGGTGACATGCTGCCTCGTGTGCTCCTATCACACCTTGTAACTGGTGGTCTATACAGCTCCATAGAGGTGAAGAGAGTTACGAGGTGCAATATTCTATTATGGTTAAAAGAAAACTCCAAGGATCCCCTGGATTTGTTTCCTACAATCATCACTTTCCAACTGATTGACCCTTCTAGGTCTCATTCCCATATTTGTAAAAAAAAAGAAAGAAAGAAAAGCTGTGTGTTAGTTTCTTATGGATGCTGTAGCAAATTACCATAAACTTGTTGACTTAACACATCAGAAATGTATAAGTTCACAAGACTGGAAACCCAAAGCCTTGTTAGGTGTCAGGAGGGCCAGCCGCCCCCCCAAGGCTGTAGCAGACATTCTGCTCCTCACCTCTTCCGGCTTCTGATGGCTCTGGGTGTTCCTTAGCTGGGGCTGCATCGTTCCAATCTCTACTTCTATGATCATGTTACCTCCTATTCTTTTCTATGTGTCTTTTGTAAGGATGCTTTACATTGGACTTAAGGCACACCTGGCTACTCCAGGATGATCTCATCCCAAGGTCCTTAACTTAATTACATCTGCAAAGACCCTTTTTCCAAATAAAGTCAAATTCACAGGTTCCAGGGATTAGGACACAGACATCTCTTTAGGAGAGTCACCATTCAACACACCATAAAGTGTTAAGGTCATTTTCTTAGCTTTTATGTTTGTTGCAAATATTAACTAGGATGATGTCATGTTAAAGCTCTCAGAATGGTGCCTTGCAGAGAATAAATGTTCAATAAATGAAAGATGTTATTTATTATCATGCCATTTCACAGTGACTATTACAGAGGTTTGCACCTGTATAGTACTTAATTCTTATTTTCCCATACACAAAAAATATATTTCTTAGGTCAAAACAGTTAACAAGTGTACTTTAAATATGTTGATAACAGCAAGGGTTTAAATAGGTCATGCCACTTGGTCTTCATGCAAAGAAGAAAATCCAGTTAACCAGAATTCTCATCCCCAATAACATATGAATCTTGGCAGTGCTTCCAGTTTTAGCTATTTCACAAAGAGAGGTTATCCATGCCAAGGGCATAGAGTGTCTTGATCTTTGCCAGTACTCAAATAATAAGTGATTTCATTTGAAATAAAGTTAAAGAGGTCAAGTGTATGGGATTACAGACTTGGAAAAGCCAAGAAAGCAACCATCAAACAGTCACCCTACAAGATTACAGATATGAAGATGGGCTAACATTGGCAAAGAAATGACTCACTCCAGGTCCCCCCTTGAATTGGCGATAAAACAGGATTATACATCCAGATTTATCTCAATCATATTCTCATCAATGATCTATTTCATTTAGTTGATAACTTTCGATGCAAGAATTAATAACTTCTCTCTCTGAGAGAAATTACATCTATGATCCGGATACCTTGGCCACAGCTAACTGGACCAGGATGGGAACCCACTTCAAGGCTACTAATCCCTGAACAGACCAGAAACTGAGAACATCAGACAGGGATGATAGTGGCCGGCTGAAGGTGGCTCAAACTGGCTCACAGGACCCAGTTTCTTCATTTTCAGGATTTGAAGAGCCAGGTGACAGCATATTTGTAGCTCAGAATCAATCATAGTGAGAGAAATTGGCAAACACTAAGTATAAGGACTTCCTCCACTCTCACGTTACCTCCTACTAAGAGCCAGTTATTAAACATTTACCAGCATACCACCAATGATCATACACTGAATATTGGATCTTCTCCCTTGGAAGCTTGAATGTGAGACCTACAAAAAGACGTCAGTGGGCCTTAACAGAAATAAAGGCAGAATTAACTCAGAGAGAGAAGGCTATGAGTGAGAGATGTGAGATAGCAAAACATATGAGGTGGCAAAACCCACAGGCTAGAACAAGGGCTAGCAATGTTAATCTATAACTGCAGGTTCAGTGCCCACAGAGGCAAAGAATGGTGGAGCTTGGATGACAATGTTCTGGTGTAGGAGCAAACAGATTCTGTCTCCTGGTTCCTGGAGGTTTGCTGGTCCCAGATGACCTCTTCCAACCCCTGCTCACCATGAAGCTGGCTCTGCAGGGATTCTCACTTTCCTTACATTCCTGGATATCCTAAAAGATAAACCTTCATCCAGAGGACCTGTAGTCTGGAGAATATGACAGAGTGCTTCATAAAGCACAATATTAAAAAGTGCTTTTAGGTCCATCATCTTTTAAAATTTAATTTTATTAGCGTATATTAATTGTACAAATGAATGGGTTTCATCGTGACACTTCCATACATACACATAACCTGCTTTGATTGTATCCATCCTCCATACTACCCTCTTCTATGCCCCTCTCCCTTCCTGCTGGTCCCCTTCACTGTCCCAAATAGTTCCCCTTCTACTTTCCTGTCGTCTTCCTGCCCCTTCCCTTTCTAGCTTCCGCATATGAGAGAAAACATGCTACACTTGTTTTGTTGAGTCTGGATTATCTTGCTTAATATGATGATCTCCAATTTCATACATTTTTTCTGCAAATGACATAATTTCATTCTTCTTTATGGCTGAACAATACTCCATTGTGTATATAAGCCATACTTTTTACCCATTCATCTGTGGATGGGCACCTAGGCTGGTTGCATTTGGTTTATTGTGGATAGTGTCATGGTAAACATGGGTATGCAGATACCTCTTTTATATTCTGAATTTGATATCTTCCAGTATATACCTAGGAGTGATATAGTCGGATCATGTGGTAGTTGTATTTTTAGTGTTTTGAGAAACCTCCATACTCATTTCCATAGTAGCTGTACTAATGTGTATTCCCACCAACAGTGTATAATCATTCTTTTTTCTCCACATCCTACATCCATATTCTCATTTAATTTTAATTCTCATAACTTTTGTGGGCACAAAAGTCACCAACTCTTGTTAGCATCAACCAGTACATGTGATGAGGAAGTTAAGGCTCAGAGAATCAGTGAGGTTCTGAGAATCTGTGAGATTTGCCCAAAGCATACAGCCAGAAAAGAGGAGAAGGTGATACAACCATCCGAAGGAGCAAAAAGGTTGAAAGTTAGCAAAAGTAAAGGAGAACAGCAAAAGATAGAGATAAGGAGAAATAAGAGTTGAAATTTTGGATGTAACATATACAATGGAATATGTAGATGTGCACACAGGCACAAGTGCACCTCAAGTTAAGATGAGGTTATATCTTGATAAAACCATTGTAAGTTGAAAATATTTTAAGCCAAAAATGTATTTAATGCACCTAACCTTCCAAACATTGTAGCTCAGCCTACCTTAAATGTGCTCAGAACACTTGCATTAGCCTATAGCTGGGCAAAATCATATAACACAAAGCCTATTTAATAAGAAAGTATTGAATATCTCATGTAACTTATTGAATGGCATATTGGAAGTGAAAACCAGAATAACTATTCTGTCATGTTCACCTGGGAAAAGATCAAAATTCAAAACTCAAAGTACAGTTCCTACTGAATGTATATTTCTTTGGCACCATCATAAAGTTGTTCAATTATAAGCTACAGATCTTCTGCATATGTAATATTGACAGCGGTGGAGCAAGGGCTCTTTTTTAATTTTTATTTTGTATTTTGTGGTGGTACTGGGTATTAAACCCAGAGGCATTCTACTTCCAAGCTGTACCCCCAGCCCTTTTTAAATTTTGTTTTGTTTTGTTTTGAAACACTGTCTTGCTACGTTGCTTAGAGTCTAGCTGAGTTGCTGATGCTGGTCTTGAATCCACGATCCTCCTGTCTCAGCCTCGCAAGTACTGGGATCTGGCTCAGAGCAAGGGTTTAAACAAGTTATGCTAGTTAATCTTCCCTTTAGCAAGAAAAGCCAGATAACCAGAATTCTCATCCCCCATGACATGACATGACATGACCTCCCCGTGCTAATTATTCTAAGTCAAACCATCATAATACAGGGACCATCTGTATGTGTAATATCACACACATGACACTTAACATCTATTATTTGGTGTCAAACACACCTGGATTAAAATCTTAGCTTCTGGATTCATTGGTCATAAGAACTTGGGCAAGTCATTCACCCATCCTGAGACTCCATCCATAAAATGGACCTGAGTTTCTGTGTCTATGTCATAAGATTCTGGTATAGGTTGATAAGAAAATGTACATAAACCACTTGGCATATGCTTGCCAGAGAGTAAGTATACAGTGAGTACACGATATCTGATATATACCTGTTATTATTTTCAGATAAGGAATAACCATTATCATTTTTAATTCATCTGACTTTATCCAAAAAAAAATCCCCGACAGCTAATCAAAGTACAGCTCTGTATAAATTGAGGAGACTTTATACGTGTGCACAGCCTACTCTACCAAGAAAAAAAGAATCATTGGAAACATACAAGACTCAAAATTAAACATCTTTAAATAAAACATAAAGCAAAAACAGCTGCTGCTGGAACTTGGTCCCTAGGCGGATTTGATTTTAGAGAATGACAAAGAGGCCAAATTGTGCTCCGATTCCTGGGCTGCGAGAGCGTGGGGGGACGGGATCGCCTCGTTGACAGGCTGCTGAAGGGAGGATGCAGATGCTAACAAACAAAGGATATTGTAGGCTGGACACACAGCTTTCTGGGACCCTCAGCCAGCAGGGAATTCTGCAGCCACATCACAAACAGCATTGCTGAATTTCGTTCCATTTTCTGAAATAGCAAAGAAGAGATCCCAACGGGTGCCCCAGATGCACAAAGAGCAAACTCATTAGGCTAATACAGGATAAGACTCCTGGTCATTGGCAGAGAAATCACCTTGATTCCTGAGATCTTGGTGTGTGGATTAATGTTCCCTAATATGGCCTATACTAATATAATACACACCAAGGCCAATTCCACCTACAGAAGTTTCTCATGCTGCAACCTGGAAATCAGACCCGGGATCCCTGTCAGAGAGAGTTTTTTTTTTTAAATATAATTCAAGAATAATTATTTTTAAATATAATTTTAGAGTCAGTAAAACAAAGCAAAAGTAAACACAGAAATCGAGCCATGAATTAAATCCACCACCGTCAACACATCACCCCAACACCATGATACAATGATCACCTTTGGCTTATGTTTCTCAGACTTTTTTTGTTCCTCATGAGTATGTGTGCAGAGGTGAAGTCTGGGTTCCATAAAATTTCACAGTGCATATTTGCAGGAATGTGTCCAGTCTACTCACCCACCTGCCTGAGAACCAGGAGGTACCATCAGCAGAGAGGAAACCACAGTGGGTGGAGGTGCCTCTCTTCATAAGAATGGAAATATTGCAAGACAAGCAGCAACCCCAGCTTACCTTTCCAGCCTCCCCACATCACTTTCTTCCTCCTCCCTAGCATCCCTGAACTGACTCCAGGTTTTTGACCACATCTGAATGTCTTATGACTGGGCTGCCACACCTGCTGTTCACTCTGCCCACAGTGTTCTTCCCCACCCTCCAGTACCCTGATGGCCCCTTTCTTTCTTTTTTTTTGAGTATGCTTTTATTGGTGCATTGTAATTATGCATCATAACAAGGTTCAAAGTGATAGGAACATACATACACACAACACTTGGTGTTTTTCCATCCGGATCCCACCCCACTCCTTCCCCTTCCCTGCACATGTTATTGAGATTTAGATTGGTATTGATAATTTCATATGTGTACATAGCATTATTTAAACTGTCTCCTATTTCCACCCCAGCTCTCTCCCCTAAACCCCCTCCACTGCCCCCCACTCAGATCTCCTATTACATGCCCCTCAACCAGGATGCCTCAGCTGAACCAGACCTGGTCCTCAGGCCCTGAGCCCTAGCACAGAACACTGCAGCTGCCTCCTCATGGCACTTATCCACTGTTTTAATTTTAGTTCCATGTTAATCTCTTTGCCAAGAGGGAGACATAAAATCACATCCTGAAGGGATGCTGGAATCCTACCTTGTGCCACTGCCCACAGGTGCAGGTGGACCCTAGCGGTAAATGGGCAGCAAGAGCCAAACCCCAGAGCCAAGCAGGCGCGGTGAGGTCCAGGGTGGAGCTCTTAAAAGGATCGCACATGAAGAAAAGCAATCCTCAACCACTTGGAGTGATTCCGAGGACTCAGAGTGGAAGGTGGGTCAACATCAGCTCCCACCATCGGACCTGATTCCGGGGAGGGGGGGAGAAGAAGGAGGAGGGAGAAGAGACTGAAATCCCAGGTAGGAGCTCTTCGAGGAACCTGGAGGTCCCGAACCACCAGGATGGAACACGGCAGACATGTAGCAAAGGATGCCAATAGCAGTCAGCCACAAAGCTGCAGATCATACCATGTTCAGGGTAAAAGGCCAGAATGAACACAGGGATATGGTCTACAAGGCTGAGGCTGTCTGGAAAAAGATTAGATTTCCCCTTGTGGTCCTCAAAGGGGGTAGGATCTCTCTAGACCTCAGATCTCCAAAATAGTTTTCATGTGTGCTCATGTGCCCTGCCCTAGCAGCACCCAGAACAAGAGCTGGCAGATGGCGAGTGCTGGATATTTGTTGGATGGATGGGTGGATGGGTGGAAGGATGGATGGATGAATAAGTGAGTGAATTGTTAGTACAGGATTACTCAGAGGTAATGTGTCTCAAGAAGTAATATAAATACAGTATCACCTGGGCGGTCCATCGCCTCAGCCAGGAGTTAGGAAAGAGAAGCCAGAGCAAAGCAGAGATGCAGACTGCGCAGTTCCCAGGAGCCACAGCCCCAGAGGGCGGCAGCTGGGCAAGGCGAAGGCCGGTCTCACTGGCTGACATGCTATTCTTCAGCCTCATCCCGCTTCGTGACTAGGTAAGGCACATTAAGCACTGCTCAAGGTAGGATGCCAGCAAACCTGTGGCATAAACAAGCGATGCTGTGGAAATTTTAGGACCTGGGAGGATTTCAGGAGTCCTCCAACTATCTTAATAGATCAGATGTAAGCATGCACGCGCGTGCGCGCGCACACACACACACACACACACACACACACACACACACACACACAAACATCTTTAGAGAGAAGGGAGAAAGAGCTGTGGGTACTGGTACATGCAAAATCATTGGGACCAGCAGACAGGCTGGGGATTCAGGTAAGACTTGGCACTGAAGTCTCGAGTCTGAGGGATGAGAATGTGGACAGGATTTCTACCCAGACTCCTTCTTCAAGAAACCTTACTCTTTTCTCTTAAAGGCCTTCAATTGATTGGATGAGGCCCACCCACATTTGGAGGGTAATCTGCTTTACTCAAAATAAATATTAATCATGCCTCCTGAATATCTTCCCAGCAACATCTGCACTGGTGTTTGACCAAATAACCGGTCTAGGCTAGCCAAATTGGTGCATACAATTAGCCACACCTCTACCAATTCCCAGAAAGCTCCTACAGTCGAATGAGAGAGAGAGGCGAAAAAAAGAGGTTCTCGGCTTTAAGATGCCAACTTCTCTGGCCTCCTTTCCACATTCTGGCAAGGGAAGGCACATTCCGGATGGGAGAATTTCCAGTCTGTAAAATGCTGACAAGGTGCAACCCGACTGCGCAGGGCCTTCCAACTGGGTGAGTAAGATGTTCAGGGTAGGGCAGCCGGCCTGCGCAGCACCTCCCCAGCACCTCCCCAGCGCATTCCTGCACCCCAGGCACCAGCTACCTGCCTGTGCACCCTGCACATCGTTAGGGGTGTGAGAATGCCTATCCACACACAATGAAAAGGAACTCTTTTATCATTAGATGGGCTCTTGCCCCAACCTGCAACACCGGGCTACGCTGGGCCAAACGGACTCCACTGCCAGACTGGTGTAAATGTCTTTCCAGCCCCAGGCCACCTGCCCTTTCTGCCTAGCTGAATTTTGGTGTCATGGGAAAGTATTCTCACACCCATTCCCTATGTGGGCCAAGGGGAAGCGCCCAGAACAGGCTGTGGGAAATCCTGACTCGGGTGGCCATGACTCCACAGCCTGGCACTGGCCGAGGCTCTGGGGACTGCAGGTTTGACTCGCTGACTCGGTCATGCCCAGGCCCGAGAAGTCAACATTTCTGTTTGTTTGTTTGTTTGTTTGTTTGTTTGTGGTACTGGGGATTGAGCCCAGGGGAGTTCTATCTCTAAGTCACACCCCCAGCCCTATTTTGTTTTTTAGTTTGAAACAGGGTCTCACCTAGGTTGCTGAGAGTCTTACTATGTTGTCGAGGCTGTCCTCGAACCTTGGATCCTTCTGTCTCAGCCTCCCAAGTACTGGGATTACAAGTGTGCGTCATGATGACTGGCTTATATTTATTTTTGAAAATGGGATCTATTGTCTTCTCCAGACATAGAGCATCTTTGGTTTGGGGAGGCTGGATCAGCAGCACACAGAGCAGGCTATTTTATTTTTTGTTCCCTCATCCGTGAACAGGGAATGATGGTATGTCCCATGGAGTCCTTGTGAGAATTCCATAAGATTCTGGAGAAAAGGGCTTAGCACTAAGTGGGTGCGTCTCTCCTCTTCCTTTTCTTCCCCATTGTCTGCATAATGTTCTGGTTGCCACATGACTGCTTATGTCATTGACATAACATTGGACAATACAACATCCACTTAAGACAAGCACTGCTTATCCCCAGCTAGCAGAAGGGGACCCTGGGCGTACACTGTGTTCCCAAATGCGTACACTAGGTAGCATGCTCAGATCTTTGGTTTCACAACATATAACAAATCAGGAGAAACAGGTATCTAGGAACATGACAACCAACACAATAGGCAGTCAAGAGCAAGTTGTGGGCTGCTGAGGGCAAAGCCTGAGCACAGAGGGTTGCAGAAGAGGCAAGAGGTCGAAGTTCACAGATAGGCTCGGGGTGGCTGTGCATGGCAGCTGGGGAGAGAACAGTGGGCTCTGATCCACATGAACAGAGGGAAGAAAGAAAAAGCACCTTACACATGAAGAACTAAACAATTGAGATTTTCCAAATACTTGTAGAAGATACAGTGCCACTAGTTGAGAAGCAGGTGGATGGAGAAGAACTGTTAGGGGAAAGAGCTCCTCTGCTGGGCGGTGATGTCTAAGCCATCACCATCTCTTGCTTGGAATAGCGCAGCAGACTTTCAACCTGTCTCCCTGCTTTCAACCTTGACCCCTTCGGCCCAGGCTCCACTGAGCAGCCAGAGAGAACCTGAAAGGGCGGGAGTCTGCGCACGCCACGCCTCTGCTCCAAACCCAGCAGCACCTCTGGTCTCATTCAGAGAGAAACCAAAGTCCTCATGAAGTCCTTACAGTGCCCTCCCTGGGCTTCTGTGATCTGCCGTCCCGCATGCTTACTCTGCCCCAGCCAGTCCAGCCGCCAGCACCGTTCACATGCGGGTCAGGCACAAGTCCACCATCCAAGGCCTTTGCCCTGGCTGCTCCTCCACCTGGAATGCTCGTTCCCTAATATCTGCTTCTGTCACTGCCTCCCTCAACCCTGCTCAAACCGGAGTTCTCAACAAGGCCCACCCTGAGCATCCTATTTCCTCCCAGTCTCTATGTCCCTTCACTGATCTGCTGTTCTTTGTTGCCCACATGTTGCTTTTTTTCTATTTTGTTTTCTCCTTAGCCTCTATGTCTCATCACTAGAGTATAAGTCCCACAATGGCAGGAATTTCAGTATGTTTTGTTCATGGCATGCTCCCAAGATACGAGAACTGTTCCTGGAAAATCGCGGGTGTTCCATAAACATTTGTTGAATAAATGAATGAATGGCTAGATGGATGAATGATTGAATGAAAATGGATTAAAGCCTGATTTAAATTGCTGCTCTCTGCTACCTCCATGCTGCCCCTCATGAGCACGTACATAGAGCTTCTTGAGGACCAGTTTTTCTCATCCATAAAATGGGACATCATAATTTATGCCTCATGAAATTACTATGCCTATTAACTAAGATAACTTTACATAAAATGCTTGGCAAAATATGGACTTTCAAAATATATTGTCTTTTAACATTTTCAGACATGGCACAAGAATATCTAAGAAAAGTAGTTATTTGCCGGGAGTGGTGGTGCACGCCTGTAATCCCGGTAGTTGGGAGGCTGAGACAGGAAGACTGCAAGTTCAAGGCCAGACTCAGCAACTTGGCAAGATCCTCAGCAACTTACTGAGAACCTGTTTCAAAATAAAAAATGAAAAAACGAGCTGAGAGTGTAGCTCAGAGATAACATGCCCCTGGGTTCAATTCTTAGGACAAGAAAAAAAGAAGAAAGTCTACTTATTTTGATAGTCTAGGCACAAAGAATCAACAAACACTTGTAAATAGGAGCTCTGTGCCCGGCTAGTACATAAGTGTGAACAAGACAACACCTGCACCCCCAAGAAGAGCTGAATCCTCAGGAAAAGCGGGTCTCATAGTCATGAACTAAGTGTCCCAACAGAAGCATCTGGAAGGTATTATGAGAAGGAAAAACAATCACAAGAAATTAACTTTTAAAAAATGTATATTTTGAAATAACTAGATTGATCAAAAGAAAAAGTTCCCAATAAAGCAAAGTCCTCCACACCCTCCACACAGCCTCCCGCCATGGTAACATCTGCAACCACAGCACATCGTCAAACCCAGGAACTGACGTGGCTGGCACGGTGGTTAGTTTTAGGTGTGAACTTGTCTAGACTAAGGGATACATAGGCAGCTAGCTGGTAAAGTAGATTTCTGGGGTGTCTGTGAGTATGTTTCTGGGGGAGATTGGCATGTGGGTCAGTGGACGGAGTGGTGCAGGCCGGGGCATGGACAGAACAAAAACAGAGGAAAAGCAAATTCTATCCTCCTCCTCTCTCCTATTTCCTCCCTTTCTTCCTTCTCCTCCCCCCCCCCTCCTCCTCCTGCCCTTGGATATCAGAACTCTAGGCTCTCTATCCTTTGGGCTCCAGAACTTGCACCAGTGGCCCCTGGGTTCTCGGGCCTTTGGCCTCTGTCTGAAAGCAACACCATCAGCTTCCCCGGTTCCAAGGCACTTGAGCTTAAACTGGCCTCTCTACCAGCATCCATGGACCTCAAGCTTCCAAATGGCCTATCATGCGACTTCTCAACCTTCATGATTTCATGAGCCAAGTCCCTTGAGAAATCCCTGCTCATCTGTCTGTCTGTCTGTGCTATTGGTTTTGTCTCTCTGGAGAACCCTGGCTAAAACAGTCTGTTTCAGCAACAGACGTGTGTGTGTGTGTGTGTGTGGGTGGGTGTGTGTGTGTGTGTGTGTGTGTGTGTCTGAGATTTCATCATATATACAAAGATGAACTGTTACAGAAAAATTAGAAAATGCTTCACAAAGGTGACAAAGCGCCTCGTTGATTTCTTACGACATTCTGGAGGCCAGGGTTTCATATTGTCATAGTACAGATGATATCATGAAGCTGGGAAAAGCCAACAGACTTACCCAAGAGGACCCAGCTCCCAAGTGGCAGGCTGGTACCAAGGCTTCTGATGCTCAGCCAGCACTGTCTGCAGGCCTCCACCTGGAGAACGGGGAAGTGGTGAGAGGAGGGGCTGAGATCGCATGAGGCGTCTTTAGGGCTTTGTCTTCAGACTTAATTTGTCAGAGACCAGTTTACTGCTATAGAACTGCAGGTACCAAATTGCTATTTTCCTTGATTTCATCCAAATATCCTAGCTCTAGCATATCTTTTATAAAATGCAGGAAAAAGCCCCTTTCCCCCCAGGAAACCCCACTGTCTTTATAATTTCCAGCCAGAGCCACCTCTTTGGGCTGCCAGCTAGAATCCTGCAGAGCAAAGAAAGTAAAGAGGTTTAAAAATGGGGGACATGGAGAGAGGCTGAGGCAGCCTGGGAATAATCCTGCGGAAAGAAAGTGACTGTTGTCCTTCCCTCTGAAGCTCCTTTTTGTTGCCCAGTCTTGCTGAAAGCAGCAGGGTCTGAACCTCAGCCAAGGGACAAAGGGCTTTTTTGGCTAAGAGAAGTAATTGTGGCCATGATGGGCCTGAACCGGAGGGAAGCATTTTATGGGGTAACAGGGCCTACCAAATGTCAGCATCGGTGCCTGCAGGATGCAATTTAATTCTGCAAAAGCACTTATCATGCACCTGCTTGATTCCAGGCTCACACACAGGATTAAGAGATAGCCCCACCCCCCAGCCAACTCCCAAACTATTAGAGGAGTCACTCATTCATCTATTTTTAATGTCTCACGTGTTTGGCTGTATGATTTAGTAATTAAGGACCTAGCCTTGAAATAAGACAGACAGGTTCATTAATTCATTCCACAAATATTTATTCAGTATCTACTAAGTGCTCAGCACTGCTTAGGGCACTAGAAGTAGACAAAACAAAGATCCTTACCCTGGAGGACATTGGTTGGTTGGGAGTTTTTTTGGGGGGAGAGGATAATAAACAATAAGGATAACAAATAAATTATGCAGTATGTAAAAGTGGCAAGAGCTGTGGGCAAAAGAAAAGAGGCAGCAGGGGAAGGGGTCCTAGAGCACAGGACAGGGGAATTTTGAATGCAGGACAGTGTTAAATGAGATTGTGAAGATAGACCTGATTGAGGAAGGCACAGATGAGCAGAGACCGGAAACAGGTGCAAGGGTGGGCAGGCCCTGTGGACATGGAGAGAGGGAGGGGACGCAAGGCAGATGGGGGAGCAGCTAGAGTCAGGGCCCACGGAGAGGCTGTGCCTGCTCTGTCCAGGCACAGTAAGGAATCCCAGGCGGGAGGCGCAGAGTGGAGGGGAGGGTAGTGAGAGAGCCGAGGCCAGGGGCGGATTATGTGGGACCGCGTGGGCCATGGCAGGGTTTTTGCCTTTACTGAGCGATAGGAGTTGCCACAGCAGGGTTTAGCAGGAGAGTGTCATGATCTGTCTCACACTTTAACAGACTTGCTCCAGCACTACAGTGGGAATACATATTAACTGCACAGAGCTCAAGGTAGCAAGACCGCCTAAATGATGGCTGTGACAAGCCTGGGGACAGATAGCAAAAGCTCAGGCCAAGATGGCAATCGTGGACGTGAGGAGTGACCGGACCCTGGACATAGGCTAAAGGCAGATCCAAATTCTTAATGAATTGACTGTGGGGTTCAGAGGCAGGGAGGAATCCATGATAATTCTAAGGTTAGTGGCTGGGACAACAAGGGCTATGAAGAAGCTTATTAAAAGTGTGATCTTGCCGGGCATGGTGGCGCACGCTTGTAATCCCAGTACTTTGGGAGGCAGAGACCGGAGGATCCGGGTTTGCGGCCAGCCTCAGCTCTCTCTCTCTCTCTCTCTTTCTCCCTGTTTCTCTCTCTCTCTCTCTACCTAGTGAGACCCTCCGCAACTTTGTGAGACCCGGCTTCAAAGTAAAGTATAAAAAAATAGGGTCAGGGGTGTAGTGCGCAGGTAGAATAATAGCCCTGGGTTCAATCCCCGGTACCACACACAAAAAAAAGTGTGATCTTGGACAAGTTTCTTTTTTTTTTTCTTTTTTTGCAGTACTAGGGATTGAACCCAGGGGCATTCTACCTCCACGCTATGCCCCCAGCCCTATTTTTTATTCTTTATTTTGAAACAGGGTCTCACTAAATTATGTATGGAGGGCCTCACTAAGCAGCTGAGGCTGGTCGCAAACCCAGATCCTCCAGTCTCAGCCGCCCAAGTACTGGGATTACAAACATGCACCACCACACCCAGCTCTGGGCAAGTTTCTAAACTTCCATTTTCTTCTTTGTAGAATGGAGAATAATAATAGCTAGAGGATCATCATGAATATTGAAGGTGATAATATATGCAAAGCATCTGGTTTGTGAAGAGACCACATAAGGGTAGATAATTGACCAATTCATCTTACCGCATGTGCAAGGCACCAGAACAACACTGGGAGAGATTCTGAGAATGAGTGAATAAGGATGGGTAGAATACGGGGTAACCAGAATGAAGGAGGAGACTGAGGCTTCATTTTCATAATGACTAAGAAACCCTGCGTCATCTTGAGTAACCTCTATGTCACTCACTCAGCCTCTGTTCTCAGTTTCTCAATATGTAAAATGCGAAGGAGTCTGTCTGAGATCAGGGGTTGGTAAGCAAATCTACCACATGTTTCTGTACATGAAGTTTCATTTGAGCACAGCCATGCTCGTGTGTTTATGTATTGTCCACGACCAGCTTCCTGCTACCATAGCCTTGTTAAGTAGTTATGAATGAGACCATATGACCCGCGCAGGTTCAAGGATTATGTAGCCCTTTGCAGAAGTTTATAGACCTTAATTTAGACCATTATTTTTCATGTGACACAGACATAGACATAGACATATAATCATAGACATATGTGAATGCTTACCCAGAAGCCTAACATACAATGTATAATAAATACGGATTGGGTCTAGTTGAAGAGTGTGGGGCATGGATTATATGGGGGTATTGATCTCCCCCCCAGACCTTGACTTCTCTCATATCCAGGGTAAATTCTGAGGTACCCCTAACTATACCTGGGGGAAAGGGTTCCTAAGAACAGTTTGATAAACAGGAATTTAGGATCAATTGAGGGGCTTTTCTAGGTCTCTAACAGCTCATAGATAGAGGTACAAACCAAGTCTACGTACACTCAGATCCAAAGGGAACAGAATAATAAAGATCACCAATTTTTTTTTATTAGTTAGCAAGAAAATCATGCCATGTAACTGGACAAACTACTACTGGTGTTGAAAGTCTTAACACTGGCTTTTCTCATGTGTGGGAAGTTAATGCTGAACTAGGGAAGGCCAACCCCCCGATTCTTGTTGTTGCAGACACGTCCTGCCTTGAAACGTAGAGAGGGAGCATCTCCACGTGCCCAAATTCTCCCTAACCATCAGTTGGTTGTCAAAAGTCTACCTGTTTCTCTCTCTTCACATTATAGAACCCCTGAAAACTCAACTGCGATCTCTTTTGCTTCTTTTGCGATAGGGTGATAATCTCTCCTAGAAATCAATATTACAGGGCAGCGCTCTCTCTCCCTTGGTTCTTGCTTCTTCTGAGAGAAAGAATTCAAACAGAAAGCACTAGTAGGGGAATATAAGAGGTTTATTTAGAGAAGTGTATGTGTGTGGGGGGAGAGTATAAAAGAAAGCCATGATAAAGGGGGTTACATTTCTTTTTTTTTTTTTTTTTTTTGCGGTACCGGGGATTGAACGCAGAGGCGTTCTACCTCCGTGCTACGCCCCCGGCCCTATTTTTTTATGCTTTATTTTGAAACCGGGTCTCACGAGGTTGCCGAGGGCCTCACTAAGGAGAGAGAGACAGGGAGACAGAGAGAGACAGAGCGAGAGCTGAGGCTGGCCGCGAACCCGGATCCTCCGGTCTCCGCCTCCCAAAGTACTGGGATTACAAGCGTGCGCCACCACGCCCGGCAAGGGGGTTACATTTCAAAAAAATGGTTATGATCCAGAAAAGGGTCAGGTTATGTTCAGGTTATGTCCAGAAAGGAGCCACTTCCCCAGGGTAGAAAATGGCATGGGACAAAGAAGTGACACTCCAGAGAGAGGGTCTGAAGTGGCCCGTTTCCAGGACTGTGAAAAATAGTGTTCCATGTGGAGTCTTCCACACGGCCAGCTATATTCAGTCTGGAAACCTTTGTCCCTAACACATAGGCATCTGCAGGGGTTGCTATCTCTTCTCTTCGGGCCACCGCCTAGTGCGTCTACACTGTTTCACCCTGTTGGAAACATCCTCTTTATGTCTAAGCAAAACTCTGGGGAGGGGGCCGGTGTCTAACGCAGCACTTGCAGCTGGGTGGTGAATCTCCTTATCTCTTCTGAAGGCTGGACACATCCTCTGTTCATTTCTTCCCCTGCCCTGCACATCTCTAATCTAACTACCGAACACTTCTAATAAAACTTTCATCAGGAAGAATTGTCCCCACTCTCCCTTCCTCTATTTTCTCTGGAGTTGGACACCTGTGTGCTGTGGATTGAATGTCTGTGCCCCTCAGGATTCATACGCTGAAGCCCTACCCCCCAGGGTGGTGGCATTTGGAGAGGAGGCCTTGGGGAGATAGTTAGGTTAGATGAGGTCATGAGTGTGGGCCCTTGTTATGGGATTAGAAGAAGAGCTCCCAGAGAGCTTTCCTCCTCTCCCTCTCCCTTCACCATGTGAGAACCCAATGAGAAGACAGCCAGCTGTCTGCCACTCAGGAAGCATCAGCTGGCACCTTGGTCATGGACTTCTAACCTCCACAACTGTAAGAAAAGAAATTTCTCTTGTTTCAGCCACCTTGTCTATGGTGTTTCGCTTGGATCTTCATTCCCACTAGCTCAATCTCTGACTTCCTCATTCAAATAGCTCTTGCAAATCCACCTTGCACAAGAAATGTAGCTAAGTTTACAGATGCTCTCTCCTCACCACCAGTCCACAATCAACAACCACCTGTCAGTCAACATCAACAGGCCCTCCCACAGAAACATCCTACCAAGGTCCAAAATAATATCAGTCATCCCCCATTTCCTCCTCTATACAGAGCCTCCCCTTCACACTTCTATTAATATCACCGCCACCCTCCCAGTAACCCATGTGAACAAACCTAAGGTTCTATTTTATACTCCTGTCTCTTGCCCAAGTCCTGTCAGTTGACAGTATCTGCTATGCTATCTCCATCATATAGTTTGTATTCATCTCTTCTACTCTGTTTCTAGTTAGCCACTCTGCTTTCTAGCTTACATCCTGTTGACCTCTCCCCTAGACCATTACATTCGTGTTATAATTCACGTCCCTCTCTCCCCAAGTCTGTTTTTCACAGGGCTTCCAAATGAATCCTTTTAGGTGTGAATATGGTCCTGTCATGCCTTTACTCTAAAACCATTGGTTCTTCATTGCTGGTAAATAAAGTCAGACACTTGTTTCCCATTTCAGTTCCTCTTCAAATTGGATTCTATCTACCTTTCTATCTCTAATTCTCCCTGTTCCCTTTTGCAGACTCAACCTGCAAGTTTCAAGGGGTTATCCACACTCGACTGACCACTACCCCCCTCTCCCCTGGCTTTTTCTACTTATACTACATCCCTGAACTATGCTTCATGTCCAAACCTTTCAAGGCCTGGATCAAACTCTTCTCTTCGATGCCTTCTCTGTTCCCTTCTCCCTCTCCTTTAAATACCCTCAGAACTTTAAGTGGACCCTTTAAAATGGCTTAATTTTTATATGTTCTAAATTTTATCTACCTATGTTTCATCCCTAGTAACTTTAGCATTTATGGTATCCTATTTGTTTGTATAATACTAGCTGCTCTAACAAATAATCCCTCTCCCAAATTTTGGTGGCTGACACAGGAAAAGCTCATTTCTTACTCAGGTAAGAATGCAATGTGGGTCTCCCTGGTTGGTAGATAACTTTCCTCCACTGAGTGATTCAGGGACCCAGGCTCTCTCCCTCTTGCTGTCCTGCCACTACCTAGGATCTTAGAGTCCTCTGCTTCCAGCCAATGGGAGGGACAACAGAGCAGAAAAGTGACATCCACATCTTAATCACAACTGCCTGGACACATGTCACTTGTACTCATATTCTGCTGTGACAGTCAGTTGGTCCCTCTCAGATATAAAATGGCAACGTGAATGTAGTCCCTGGATGGGGAACTCCTTCCTAGAGATAGCTCTGTTCCATAGAAAGAAAAGTAGAAATTTTGGGTGGGGACTGAACCATTTCTGTCACACTCTGGTACATAGGGGATACTTTATATCAAAAACATATAGTTGGAGATGATGATATTTAAAGTGTTCACCATTCATTACCTACCATGGGCTTTTCTGGGCTAAGAATTATACATATAGATGATCTAGATACAGTATAATTTTCAACACACAGAAAAAGATTACATTGTAAGTATAATAATCCTCATTTTGAGATAGGGAAACTTTGTTTCAATGCTATTAAGGAATAACAATAATACTAGAAACATCTAATGAGCATTAATTTTTAAATGGACTGAGGACTTCAGATACAAAGTTACTTAAGTTTAAAAGTAGTTGAGCAAGGTTTTGAAGCCAGTGCTGCCTGACTCCAAAGACCATGTTCCATCCATTACTAGTTCAGTTTTTCCTTTATGTTACATAGCTAAAATATACATAATAATAGAAGTTAACAGCTCTGGAGTGCTTCCTATTTACCACCCTCAATTATATACCTTTTCAATGTACTGTAATATTTAACTCACAACATATTATAGTACACACATGCACACACAAACATGCATAGTACATAAACATGCACATATATAAAATACAAATAAATGCATGCATATATACATATATGAATATATATATACAAACACAGGAAAACATTATAGAGGTGTATATACATATATATATTTGTGGCATATGTATATATACATATATGCATGAATATAATAACTCCATAATAAATAGTTTATACACATGCACTCACACACACACATATAAACTATATAGTAGCATTATCCTTAAATGGATAATGGATCCATTAAATGGATGGTCCTTAAATGGATGAAGAAACTGAGGCATGCAGAGGCTAAATAACTGGCTCAAGATTTCGCAATGAGCAAATGGTCCCGTTAGTGTGAGCTTGGGCAGTCGGAGCTTGAAGCAGGAAGGTTTGCCACCTGTGCTGAATACCTAGGTTTGCAGCTCTGCTTACCTCAGCTGGCATGAGATGGGGAGGTCATTGAGCACCACAACGGTGCTCCGTCCACCAGTATACTCCCTGGACCTAACATTCCCTGGCATACTTCGATAAATTTTTGTTGAATTGAATTGATGAAGGTCAATTGTTGAATTGAATTGGTGACGTTTAATAGTTAACCAACAGTAGGACTACAGTTTTGTCTGTGAGGTTAGAAGAGGAACAACAATTGCTGCCAGAAAAAGAAAATAGCCTGGCATTTCAAGAAGCAAATTAAAGTCCAAGTGTTTGGTGAACTTCTCGCTGTTTGTCTTTCTGGGAAACTTCTGCGTTTTTGGCAGTGGTCCAGGGCCGGAGAGCCGTATGCGGTGAAGAGGCCATTCTATCTCACCCAGCCTGTTGAGAATGACCTTATAACCCCCTTCTGGTGTGTCTCTAGGCCAAACATTGCTCACAGACTCCAGAGACAGGAAAATGCTTTTCTGTTCGCATCGGAAGTTTTGGGAGGACAGATGAGGCAGAGTGAAATGCCAGGATTTCAGACATCCATCTTTTATGTTTGGGACATAAATAAAAATGGCACCTGCATGAGCAGTGTCTTAGGATTTCCTGATAAGGTGACATAGACTCATAATAAATAATTAAGATTTTTGTGACAGATGTTAGATAACAAAAGCACAGTCATGTAGAGTATACTGGTTAATCTAGCCAAATCACACCCAACCAAACCTTACTCATTTATTCAAAGTGAAAGGGAGTGATTTTCATTGGTTGTTGGCTTCTGTTTTTGTTGCTGCTGTTATGTTTATTTTAATGAATGTACATAAACTTAACTTTTGAGGTTGCATTATTTATATTAGGTTTACATTCTTTAAATGATGTTTACGTTTTCTGTGAAGATGGTATATAGAGTTCACGCTTTGTTCTTCTGTGTCCAAACAAATAGAATCAACAGAAATATATAGAGATATACATGGATATACATAAATATAAAGAGCTAAGTAAGTGTGTGTGTGTGTGTGTGTGTGTGTGTGTGTGTGTGTCTGTGCATGCGCACACACACATGTATGTGTAGCCAGGACAAAAGGGGGGAAAAGATGACCTGTCTCAGATAAGGAATGAAATGGATGTGAATGAGAGAGCAGGCTGTAGCAAGTGCCTCCCAGGCTCAGGGTCTGGAGCTCACAGTGGACCTGAGGCTTCAGGCCTCACAACGTGATTATCCTAAGACTTTACTCATCCACGATAGGGAGCAGGACTAGATTCACTCTCATATCTAGTGGGTGCACATGTACAGTTTTCCCACTTATGAAAAGGGAGAATCCCTGCTACCTGCCCTGACCTGGAGCGAGGGGTGTGACAAGCTCTGGCTTGAGAGGCCTTGGAGGCTACAGGTACCAGCTCACAACTAGGAACAGAACCAGGCAACAAGCTAACTCGGAGACTGGGTCTACAGCATCCCCATCATTGTCATGTGTGGGAAAGCATTCCAGAGATTCTATGGAGAGACTGGGAGGCCTAACTGGGTCCTGGGAGGAAGAGGAAGGCAGTTGTCGAATCATTAGGTAGGTCAAGAGTACTACAGATGGAGAAAGAGGGACTAAATAAAATTCTCTCATTTAATACTAGCTCTATTTCCTAGTCCAACCCAAATGGGATAGCAACTAGAAATCACAAATGCTAGACACCTCTGAAATTGTACATATAGTGAAACAAAGAATAGAAGGACTGATGAAATGTGCATATAGAAGCAGTTGGGCTCCTAGTCCCCAAATGGTGCAACTGTTCTTCCTGTTCCCTCTTGCACCAGGGCCACAAATGCTAGAGGTTCATCATTGGCGTCATTAATCCAGGAGACTCATGACTCAGGACACCAAGTGTGTCTGAGGGACAGATGCAGAGTCAAAAATGCTGAGGAGAGCCAGTCCCCTTGTTAACTTGACTCCCAGAAGGCCATCAGCCAGTTCAATACACCCAGGCAAGAGACCAGAGGACTCTGGAACTCCCTAGGAGACTGATTAGCCCAGCAGAAGGACACGCAGCTACTGGACAATTAGACACTCTGCTCAGTTAACCAATACTGAAGCCAGCCTGTGACAAGCCCTGACCCCACATGTTGGTATTTCAATGGGACTTTAAGTATCTTATCCTTCAATATAAATAGATAGCAAAGAATCACCCTTTTTTAAAAAGAATATTTCTAGTAAACAGACACATACAATTATTTTAAAAGGAACAAAGAAATACAGAAAATGCAGGAAGCAAAAGAATTTTTTAAAAAATTCTCAGAGAGGTAAAAGATATTAAAACCATGAAACAGAACAAATACTATTGAAAAGGGACAGTCACAAAATAAAAGAGAGCTCTTAAAACTTAAATCTATGTGGGGGGGGGAGGCGGGGGGAGGAACACCAAGAGCTGTGTGCATGTATGTTAACACCAAACTGATACTCATTGTGATGTGAGACTACAATGCACCAATAAAAACATATTAAAAAATTTAAAAAAATTAAATCTATAACAACAAAGCTGTAAATTCAACGTAATATTTGGAAGATAAAAGTAATAAATCTGAAATCAAAGTCCAATGAGCTAAAAATAGGAAAGTTTAAAAAACAGATATATCTATTTAGGAGGACCAATAGCTAAATATTAAAAATTCCAGAAGGGATAGAAAAAAACACAGGAAAATAAATAATAAATAAATCATAATATAAGTATGTATTTAAATTAAAAATGTGATACACTATATTTAAAGAATGAAAAAGAAAAGTAACCATCTTTCAAAGAAAGAAGTGAAGAGATAATCTCTAAGACTGTCAGACCAAGAAATTGTAGTATATTCATGTTATTTGGAAATGTGGAAGTAAATACAAAAAGAACCCTAAAACATCTGAAATGGGTTGCTACTGGGCACTGGTAATTAAGAGTGGGTCCAGCCAGGCGTGGTGGCGCACGCTTGTAATCCCAGTACTTGGGAGGCTGAGACTGGAGGGTCCGGGTTTGTGACCAGCCTCAGCTATTTAGTGAGGCCCTCAGCAACTTACATCCTGTTTCAAAATAAAGAATAAAAAATAGTGCTGGGGAAATAGCTCGGAGGTAAGAATGCCCCTGGGTTCAATCCCCAGTACCAAAAAAAAGTGTGGGCCCTACTACTAATATAACTATTTGACTTTTAAAATACATTTACTTGATACTCTGATAAAAATCAAATAAATTTTAAAAAGGAAAATATAAAAATCTATTAATGTAACAATTAGAAATATAAAGAAAAAGGGCTGCAAATATTTTTATAATGTAGCTGGATGGAGCACATACAGAAAAAAGGGGGGCTCCACTTAAGCCAAAGAGGGGCTTAAATCCCAAAGCACACCTGGGCATGGCTCACCAAGGTGTGCAGTGCGCATGCGTAACTCTCGCAGTACAACACATGGTATTAGGGACAACGCACAGGCACCAGGCACAAAGTGCAAGGACAGCCTTGATAGGCAAGGTGCAGGCGTGAAGCCTGCCCCAGCCATACCCAGGATACACCTTGACAACCAACTACAGCCCGTAGCAACCTGAGTGCTAAAATTGTCAGCCCCTGAGGACAAACATTTGCAGCTTCCTCTGCCAAGGAGTCTTGCCATTCTGGTCACCCATAATGAGGTTAATGCTTGTTCGGCATAAGGCCATTGCCACCCCTAGCTGCTGAGCAAGTCCTCACCTTCGGTTCTGGGGAGCACTGGTTAGGGCCAGACCTGAAGACCCAGACTGGACTTGCCACTGATCCAAACCTGAGACCCGGACACAAACAGTGGAGTTTTGTGGTAAATCTACTACCCAAGCTGCTTTCCAGGTGGTACTAATCTTCTCTTCTCTTCCTAGCCTCCCCTCCCCTCCCCTCCCCTCTCCTCACAGCTCCTCTCTGTCTCTCTCTCTCTCTCTCTCCCTCCCTCCCCCCCTCCCTCCCTCCTTCTCCCTCCCTCCTTCTCCCTCCCTCCTTCCCTCCCTCTCCCTCCCTCTCTCTCTCTTTCTCTCTCTCTCTGCCCTAAAACATCTTAAGCTTCATGATGTTTGCACGAAGTGTTAATGAATAAAGAACCTGTGTTGGTCATGATTGCAATGAATGTTCTTAAAATGGCTGAGACTGTGTTTTGGTTGTTTTCTATGACCTAAGTCCGCTCAGAACAGTATCTTTAGGAGCACTGGAGTTAAGTGAAGAAACACGGTGAAGATACCTACTTTGTCCACTTTCGCTTGACATTGTACTGGAGGCCCCAGACAATGAAATAAGGAGAAGAAAAGAGGCATAAAAATTAGAACATTTTATTCACATGAGAAAAAATTTCTTATTGAACCTCCACGGTAACTTGTAGGAAAACTACTTAGGATTAAATAGGGTTCAGTAAGGTTTTTTGATACACCATCCACATGACAAAGTCAACAAGAAATTCTAGTGTAAGGGCAAATACAAGACCCTACAGAGATGCTCATCACACCCAGGATTGTCACAGAAAATGTTAGAAAATGTTAGAAACACATGTTCATCAATAGGAAATCATTAAATTACATAATAAGTTAAAAAGAATACTAGAAGCGAACTAGGGCTAGGTACATTGAGATCAGTACATCTCAAAATGCAACATTAAACAAAAATAGGTTGTAAAATGTTAAGAATATTATGGTGATATATTTAAATTTGAAAAAGGCACTATTTACTGATATTTAAATGTTAGGCTTAGATTCAATTGTTAGACACAAAGACTGAAGAAATAACAAACATGAGTCTATTTTTCTCTCCTGTAGAAGATAGGCAGAGAGATCAACCATCCAAGGCTTATATGGCAGCCCTATCAGGTAATTAAGAGAGTCCTAGGATCCCCCCAACTGTCCCTCTGCTCCTCCCAGAAAACATCTCTCATCCTTGGGTTCAATATGGCTGTTATAATTCCAAACATCACCTTTGTTCCATTAGCAAGTTCCATTAGCAAGATGGAGAAATGACAAAGATGTTTTCTGTTATTTTTAAGATTTCCTAGAAGTCAGCTGCAACAGTACTACCCAATCTTCATGGCCGAATCTTCATACTAAGAGTACACTTACACTTACTACAAAGGCAACCAGACAACATAATCTTCCCTGTAAAAATCAAACATCATTCCAAAGAAGAGGAGAGTACCTTACAATAATCAACTGGGTAATATTAACAGTTCACAATAACATTCTAATGGAATTTGATGATTATCTCTGATGAGTGAAATGGGATGGGGAAGGCACAGAAAGGAGGTCCAAATGCAATAGTTTATTTATCCCTAAAACATTATTCGAAACACTTGCAGCCATTTAGTTAACTTAACATACATGACAAATATAGCAATGGTTTCCTTAAATATATATAATTCATTGTCTTCTTTGTAAAAAAAAAAAGGTAGATGGAACCCTAAATGTTTAATATTGTGATTTTGAGGGATATGAGCCAGAAAAGGTTAAGGAACTATCTATTCTAAGATGCTTCATGCTCCGACTTTGTGAGGGGGATCCACGGTATCTGTAATCATTTATTTCTCAAAAAATATTATTCGAAGTAAATACAGTCATGTGTCACTTAATAATGGGGATGCCTTCCGAGAAATGAGTCATTAGGCCATTTTATCATTGCACAAGATCAGGCAGTACACTTACACAAATCTAAATGGTAAAATCTATTACAAATCTAGGCTATATGGTAGATACCATTGTAACCACAGTCCTCTGTTGACTGACTAAACTCCTTATACAGCATATGATGATATGTCAAAAATTTAAGATTTGGCAAAGCTAGATAAGCCATGGATATTTGTCACATCATTTATTTTTGCTCTCTTTTTTTATTTCACATAATTAAAAATCAAGTCAAATGTTAACAGGTCAATTGTTTGCACCATTGTTTTCTATTTTTAAAAAATATAATTTAAACCACATACATACATAAACAACTTAGAAGACATCCTTGCAAATTGTGTCCTATCTGGGACTTCAGTATTTTAATTTTTAGAATAAAGCCTCAAGCCAGGCGTGGTGGCGCACGCTTGTAATCCCAGTACTGGAGGCGGAGACTGGAGGATCCGGGTTCACGGCCAGCCTCAGCTCTCTCTCTCTCTCTCTCTCTCTCCCTGTCTCTCTCTCTCTCTCTCCTTAGTGAGGCCCTCCGCAACTTCGTGAGACCCGGTTTCAAAATAAAAGTATTAAAAAATAGGGCCGGGGGTGTAGCGCGGAGGTAGAACGCCCCTGGGTTCAATCCCCAGTACCGCAAAAAAAAAAAAAAAAAGAATAAAGCCTCAAGTTCATCAAATAACCAATGCTGTTTCTTCCTTTAGTAAATCTGTATTGTTGCTATTGACTACAATGAGGTGAACACATACGATGTGGAACTCACTGATCCCGGGACTTTCTTCCAAACAATACAGTATAGAGTATGTTCTGGGTGCCGGTTCACTGCAGCTGGAGTTTTGGCCTGTGACTTCTAGAGGAATCCCTAAATTTCTGATTCCCAGTACAAACTGTCCTTGTACAAGGTCAATGCATTCCTCTATTTATTTAGATAATATGGAGAAAAGTGGAAATGATACTTTTCTCATAAGCGTGGGAGGCTGTAAGCACATTCTTTGACTCCCTTTTTTGACAAAGATCTATTTCTTGAGTAACTATGACACAGGCCCCAACCTCACAAATCTCTGCTTGATTGGCATTTCCACCCAGCAGAATTCTATGGCACCCTGTCTTCACGCGTGGAGATTAAATTAGGTGCCTCTTCTCTTAAGCTGCTATGGTACTCTGTGCTTGCATGTACCTTAGAACCCGAGCCCATGCCACCCTCATCCCACCTCCTCCCCATACTCCGGATGCCTGTTGCCATGTTCATCTGCCTCAAAGTCCCCGAAGGAAGGTGCCCTGTTTTGATAACTATGGTGTTCCCAACACATAACCCAGCATGTGGTATACAGTAGGTGTTCAATATTTTTTTAAACAAAAGAGTAACTTCTTTCTCTGTCATTGTCCTAAACACTGGTGTTGCTGCCTGGTCAGGACAGAGTAAAGACGCCTGTAGTCCAAAGGTTTCCCTTGTTACTTCTAATTTATACAACTCTAAAGCAGGGCAAAAAGCCTAATCACCAGAAAGTAACCCCTTTGTTTATTTTACAGTAAGTGTTTTTGGAATTTCCCTCAACAGAGATATCAGAAGTTAGAGACCTCGGCTGCTGGGAAAACAATTCCTAGTACCAACTGCAGAGTCACAAGGCACAACAATCAACACTGGCCTACGGAGGGATTTATTGTGAATAATGTACTGCCAGAAATCCTCCATCACCAAGAGAAACGAGATCAAGAACAAAATCCTGTCCAATGTTCAGGCGCCTCGTCCATTTCCTGTTTTTCCAGTAAATTCACATTAGACACAACCCTTAACCTTTTCAGATTTCAGTTCTTGAGAAGATATATGAGTTTTCCCAAAACTTTACAAAATCAGAGCCTGAGCATCTTAGGATATACAGTTCCTAACCTTGTCTGACTCATGCTCCTCAAAGTCGCAGTATTAATAATTGAGGGTTCTATCCACATTTGACAAAGACAGCAATCTACATACTCTTAAGGGAACAATGGTTATATGTATCAGGTATATTAAGTTCAAGGACATAAAAATCATAAGAATAGTAGTGTTGATAATATTGTTATCATTAGTTGTAACATATTGAATAATATCCCATTCCCCAGAGTTCATGTCCACCCAGAACATCAGAATGTGACCTTATTTGCAAATGGAGTCTTTGAAGATGTAGTTAATTAAGGATCTCAAGATGAAATCATCCTGGAGTTATGGTGGGCTTTAAGTCCAATATCTGGTATACTTGGAAGAAGAGGAGATGACAGAGAGAGACAGTCAGGGAAGAGGCCATGCGAAAATATGGAGGCAGAGGTTGGAATTACACTGCTACAGACCCAAGCACTCCAGAGCGCTAGAATTGAGAAAAGGCAAGGAAGTCTAGGATCTTCACAGCAAACAGGGCCTTGATGATACCTCTATTCCAAACTTCTAGCATTCAGAACTGTGGGAGAATAACTATTGGTTCTGTCTTCTCTTTTTTTTTTTTTTGTTTTGTTTTGTTTTGCTGTACTGGGGATAGAACCTAGGGCATTCTGCCTCCTAGCTATACCTTCAGCCCTATTTTTTATTATTTATTTTGAAACAGGGTCTCACTAAGTTGCAGAGGTTCTCACTAAGTAGCTGAGGCTGGCCGCAAACCTGTGATCCTCCTGTCTCAGCCTTCCAAGTACTCCCAAGTGCGCCACCATACCTGGCTCTGTCTGCTCTTTTAAACCACCAGTTTATAGTACTTGGTTATGGTACTCTTAGGAAACACACACACTACGGATTTTGAAAACAACAAAACTAATCATTGCATCATTTACTGAAACTGGTAAACATATTAGACCTTCTGCAAAACACAATAATAAGAAATGATTTTATCACTGAAAAGGATACGAGGGAAAAGGAGTTCTTATAAAGCTCTAGGAAACGGGGTTTCCACTCAGATCCTACCATCTGTGGCAAGTTAGAACTAAAAAGAACTTTTCAGGTGGATAATCAGTGCTTTTCTCAAATGATTAATGAAAGTGGCTAATTATACATCATGTCTAAAAGATTCTTTTACAATGAGAGATATGTTATTGAACTGAAAGAGAAGTTAGGAACTGCAGAACAACATAATCATTTTGTGTGTGTGGTACTAGAGATTGAATCCAGAGGCATTCTACCTATTTTACCTCCGAGCTACACCCTCAGCCCTTTTTATTTACTTTCTGTGTGTTTATTTGGAAACAGGCTCTCACTAGGTTGCTGAGAGTCTCAGTATATTGTTGAAGTTGTTCTTGAACCTGCGATCCTCCCAGCTCAGCCTCCCAAGTACTGGGATTACAGGCATGTATGACCACACCTGGCAATGATAATAATAACAATAACGGGCAGCACTTCCTGAGGGTCTGCCATGTTTCAGACACTTCCCCAGTGTCCCCCCTCATCACCCTATGCATTAGACACAATGAGGATGCCCATTTTACACATGGCACACACTGGAAAATACTGAGGACAGGGAAGTTTACCTCTTTGTTTACTGAAGTGTGACCAGCTTATACTAGGCACTCAATAAGTATTTGGTGGATGAAATGGAATGGAGTCTTGACCAAAGTAACACAGCCAACAAGCAACAAATTCAGAACTGTAGGATTTGAACCCAGGTAATCTGGCTTTGGGAATTATACTTTTTTTTAGGGTTCAGTTCCAGCTGATTTTATTTCCTTCTTAAAACAAGTTACTTACAGAAGGTAGATATCAACAATCTGACAGGCAGTGAACTTGACATGATTAGCTGGAATCATACTTTTAACCCGTGTCCCATCCTGCCACCAGCAGGTGAAGCAGGAAGTGAAGATTTAAATTTTGAAATATCTATGTAAGCTGAATTTTTAAATACAACTAGACCAATCACTTCAGAAAAATTTAAAATAGAGAAAAGGAACTAATCACTCAACAATCTACCATTCTGTTAGTTGGCATTATTATTTTGTTGCTATTTCTCCTAGTTTTTTTGGCATTATATGTTGCATTTTTCAAAGTTATGAAATTAGGTCATTTGCAGGAAAACGGATGGAACTAGAGAATATTATGTTAAGTGAGATCAGCCAGTCTCAGAAAGTATGTGGAAGCTAGAGAGAAAACAGTAAACAAAAGGGACTTTAGATAATTGAGGAGAGAGACCAGTAGAATAGTGGAAGGGGATAGGGAGATGAGGGAGGGAGGGAGGGAAGTAGGGAAGGGAAAAGGAAGAACTGATGAAAGAAACAGTTCAAATTATGCTGTGCCCATGTATGAAAGTACCAAAATATCATTACCTATATCACTATTATGCACACGGAGGGATGGGTAGCAGGGTAGAACCTAAAGGGAAACACGCAGACCTGTGTGCATGTTTGTTTGTATGCCTCTGAACCTCACTATGGTATATAAATACAACACACCAATAAAAATATTTTAAAAACCTTCTAGATACATGTTCTGCTTTTAAAATGTAGCAAACCATACTTCTATACTGTTATAAACTCTTTATAGGTTTACTGATAAATGTTTGACAAATTGATAAATCATATTTTTCAAGATCTACATAGATAGAAAGTAATATTTCATTGAGAAGGTCTTATGTAATTCATTTCAGGTAGTCCCTGTTGTTGGACATAGGTCATTTCCTATATTTTTCTACTACAAATAGTTCTCCAGTCAATATCTTGGTTCAAAAACTTTCGATAATATTTATGGTTATTTCCCTAGGATAGGTTCTAAAACAGAAAAGGGAAAAAAAAAAGGGCTCCTGGGTCAAGAGGTATAAAAATGTTAAGGGCTATTATTACTATATGCTGACAAAATACTTTCCACAAAGCACATACCAATTTATACTCCCACACGCAATTTGTGAAAGTGAGAAGAGAACATAGCAGATATTCTTTATTCTAAAATATCTATTAATTCCATAAGCCATAAATGGCATCTCATGATTGCAATTTGCTTTTCTTAAAGGCTAGAATTTTTTAAAAACACAAACATGTCAATGTTATGACCCAGCAATTCCACCCTTAGATGTGTATATACAACCACCAATTCATTCCAGAATATACCCAAGAGAAATAGATGCAAGTCCATTATAGTTGTTTTATTCATAAGATTCAAACAGAGGAAATGGCCCAAATGTCCATCATCAATAGGGTAGGCACAAAAATTGTGGTATATCCACAAAATGAAATGCTAAAGACCAAATTTTAAAAGAATGCTCTATTACCACAAGCAACAACAACACAGATACATCTGCCAGACATTATATTACATGATAAAAGCCAGGTAGCAAGGACAAAATACCACTTACTTCCATTTACCTGGTGTTCTAGGATAGGTAAATCTAACCGATGAAAAATGAAGTCAGAACGGTGAAGAGGGAAGAGAGGGGTGTAGACTGGGAAAGGACATGGAAGTGGCTCCTGGGTTTTGGAAAATTTCTATGTATTGATCTTAGCATATGGGCATGTATATGCAGGTGTGAAAATTCATCACATTTAGAGTTAGTTCAACTTATCATAAAAATATTATGTCTTAGAAAAGATGAAAATTATAAAAAGTTAAAATATCATGGCACGCATTTTGAAGTACTCCTTAAGTAAATGGACTTTCTTGTTAAGGTCCTTTAAGGTAAATGGTTCGTTGCTACATTTTATGAGAATGAGAGTTGACTTCTGGGTGATAACATGCTTTGCTCTTGAGGGAGTTAGATAATGAACTCGCTAAAATATTTACACATATGTTGGAAGGTTACAGAAAACTGGAATGGTGCCCTGTAGACTAAAAGAGTAACGGAAGTCATCTTAGTAATCACCATCTGGCAAATCCACCACTTCAATTATTATTTAAGTAACTCTTTTAGAGACTAAATGAATGATAAACATTAAACAAAAAGAAGCATCATAAAAATCTTCAATAATGGGAAAGGCCCAAATACTAGGAATCAGAAGAACTGAGTTCTAATCCAGATCCTACAATAAACGATTTCTTCAACACCACGCTTCTCTGTTTCTTTTCTACATTTCTTTCTTTTCGGTTTCCTCTGGTGTCTCACAATCTTAAACTCTTCCTCTAAACACTGACATACACCAGGGCACCATCTCCCTAGGTAATTGCATATAATTTCATGACTTTAAGTACCATCTACAAAACAATGCCTCCCAAATTTACAACTCCAGTCCTGACCTTTCGCCTAATCTTCAGACTCATAAATGTAACTGTCTTTTTAACATCTCCATTAAGTATTTGATTTTCCATTCACGCTCTACTCTGCAAAAGTATTTTTCCAATATATTCATCTCAGGACAAAGTTAATCATACTGCTGAAAGCCCAAAACCAGAAATAGAGACAGATTATAAAAATGAGGAAAGCCTTTTCTACTTTTCATCCTATTCAAAAATTTATCATATGTTCCATGTCATAGATACTATACTTACTGTCTCTCTCTCCAAACAAGGCTGAAAGTTCCATGAAGGCAGGCAATATGTTTTTATTAGTTGATATATCATCAATGCTTAGAACAATGTCTGACATTCTAGGAACACATCAAGAACAGGTTGGTACACTGGTTCAATGAATGATATACTGGGTATCATGTAGATCTGATTGAAATAGTATTGAATGATAATATAAAGGACCATCATCAGTAGTACTATTATCTACTCATTGAGTTGTTGTGGGGTTTAAATCATATACATTACAGAACTTGTTTGTTTGTTTGTTTGTTTGTTTGTTTGCAGTTCAATGATAGATTCCTCTGCTAGTCTCTGGAGTACAGTGGCCTCCTGGGTCTGACGCTGGCATTTGTAGTTGAAATGGGAAGATTTGTGTTTAAGTCCTGAGTGTGTCCCCATGTATTAGCTTGGAGACTTTATGCTACATGTTTAATCTCTTTGAATCTAGGTACTGTCGTCCATAAATTGAATATAATTAAATCTACCTCACAAGGTTGTATTGCAAATTATTCTAAATGATGTAATGTTTATGAAAATGCCAAGCAAGTATGAAGTCCTCAAAATAATAATATGACAACAAAAAAGACATATACATTTATGTAAATTAGACCATTAATTTATATTTCCTTGAGAGACCATGAACATTTATAAAATAATGTTTATTATCCATTTTCTCCTCATTATAAAGTGATACATGTTTGCTGTAAAAAGTGTGAATTATACCTAGGAATATTCTTTAAATGAAAGTTATCTAGGATCTTACCTCCCAGACACAACCACTGCTAACATTTTGATTGTCTGTTGTTCAAATCTTTTTAACACACATATCTGCATGTGTGGTATTTTATCTCATCCTTTTACCAACCAAATTCTTGTGTCATCAAAGTTCTTAAAAGAACACGACTTCTAAAACCTGTGTTTAAGCCGGGCGTGGTGGCGCATGCTTGTAATCCCAGTACTTTGGGAGGCGGAGACCGGAGGATCCGGGTTCGCGGCCAGCCTCAGCTTTCTCCCTGTCTCTCTCTCTCTCTCTCTCTCTCTCTCTCTCTCTCTCTCCATAGTGAGGCCCTCCGAAACTCCATGAGACCTGGTTTCAAAATTAAAAGTATAAAAAAAAAATAGGGCCGAGGGTGTAGCGCGGAGGTAGAATGCCCCTGCGTTCAATCCCCGGTACCACAAAAAAAATAAATAAATAAAATAAATAAATAAATAAATAAATAAACCTGTGTTTCTTTTCTTGAGTTCTTACTGTTGTTTATTGGGTTGATTAACATGTTTATAGCTATAATAATATTGTAATACATTTTTGTGATTATTCCATTAGTAAGATTCATAATTGGTATTACTGCATAAAAATCACTGTGACTTGTAATGCATTTTGCCAAATTTTCCTCCCCCAAATTTGTACTAATTTACATTAAAACCAGCAGTGTGTAACTGCCTATTTCCTAACATCTTCATGAAAGATGAATTGCAGTATGGGGGGAGCACAAATACCATTGTGATAAATAAGCAATAAGTCTTACTGTATCTTTGCAATCTTTTTACTATCATTTAATATAAACTTTAATAATTATTTCATTATATCTGTAAAAATGTAGGTAGCAATATTTTTGTTTTAAAACAAAAAATTTCACCACCAAGTAATGGTGACTGTCAACTCATACTAAGTACAATTTCAGGTATCTCTCCTTGGATAGCAAGATGTAAAGACAGGTAAGTACTTAGGGAGACAGGAAGTGGAGAAGGGTGAAATAAGGTTTTATTTAGAAATAGAGTGGATCTTCATTATTCATGGATTCTGTATTTGTGAATTCACCCATACACCAAAACTTATTCATAGTCCCCAAATCAATACTCAGGGAACTTTTGTGGCCAATCATAGTTATGCGCAAACCAGCAAAACATTTGAGTCACCCAACCTATACATTCCCAGCTGAAGTCTAGCAAGGCAGCATTCTGCTTTCCCATTTTGGTGCTTATAGTATAAACAAATATTCTTTGTGCAGTCTATTTAGTGCCATGTTAATCACATTTTTGTGCTTTCTGTTGGCATTTCACTGTGTAGGATGGTTCCCAAGCACAGTGCAGAAGTTCTTTCTAGTTTTCCCAATCACACAAAGCTATTATGTGAAAAAATACATGTGTTAGATAAATTTCATTAAGGTATGAGTTATCGTGCTCAATGCCAGTGAATTAGCAAGATAGATTAAATAAGGTGTCTTTAAACAGAAGTACACATAAACTAAGATTATATATTGATTGGTTGATGAAAATGCTATGACCAGAGGCTCATGAAAATCTAACTCCAGGAACAATTTCCACTAGGCACAATGGTTCAGTATTTGCTAGTTCAATTTTCCTCACAACTTTATAAAACATAACTACCATGAGTTCTTGAATTGACTGTACTTTAGAAAATTTAGAGATAGATTTTCAATGGATAATATGATAAATGCTACTATTAATAAAATATCAAATTTATTTTTACTGGAAGTAAAAGTATAAAACATATGGAATCAAAAGAATTGTTAAAAAATCTCAATTTTCTTCTTTCCAACAAGAAATATCAATTCTTAGATGATCCCTCTAGCTTCTTAAATTTGAAGGATTGAAAATGTTTGTGAATTTACTAAGAGGCTGTGGTCATTACGTTTTTGCACTATGCTTCAAATTTAAATACCATCCATGGACTTCCTCATATGAGGATATTAGAAACTCACATTTCCAAATACATGCATCTTCCTTCCACCTCCCATTTTGAATTTGTTAAAGTATTATTGTGACACTGTCAAAATTTATGTCATTTTCTCTTGGGGCTGTGACCATAAAGTCATGAGTTTTTCAGACTTGCTCTATTTTTAAGCTGATTGAATACATAGCTATAATCACTTCTTTGACTAAAGTTTCTCTATCCCTGAACTATACCTTTGCAATGAAGTGGCTCAGTATTATTAACTCTATTATTCCTACTATCAGTGATTATTAAACTAGAACTATATCATTATATTTAGGATAAAGGAATGCACTTTTGTATTGTGCATGTGCGCATGCGTGCGCGCAAACACACACACACACACACACACACACACACAAACACACTCTGCGCATGCACACACACTCAGCAAATCCGCAGGGAATCCCTCACAAGGACACAAGCTCAGAGTGTTCTGGGCAGCAGCGACCACCGTCAGGGATAGCCAAAAGTCCCTGCGAATATTCTCCAGGTCCAGGAGCCACTGTGTAAGGCACATCTTGACAGTCTGGATTTGACTTCGAAAAAAACAACTGCCTTCTTGTATTTCATTGATTCTAAGACACACGTTTTTTTTTCACATTTTAACATCTCTGAAAATGAGGTGTCCCTTACAATCGATATCATAGTAGAGCTTAATTCGCAGTGGTTTTGTTTGTTACTTAGTGATACGTAGAAAATCACAGTGCACTTATAAACTGATGACATCTTTGACTTAAGAGAAGGCAGCAGCATGTGTCCGGAGGGGCAGCCCATAAGGGAAGATGGAGGAACTGTGGATGATGGGCAGCGATGGAAGAGAGTTGGGAATTGGGGCAGAAAATGGCAAAGGTGAATGAGTAGGTGGACTGACAATCATGGACTGGGAATATTTTAGTTGAAAGGTTGTCCAAAGGTCAGCTTGTCTGTGATCATCATCCTCAAATATTTCAAGGGCTGCCGTGTGGAAAAGAAGAACACGCATGCTTTTTATAGCTCCGCAGGGCAGAATGAGGGCCAATAAGTAAAGTAAATGATGCCATTTGGGGCTCAACAAACAGGATTTCAGAAATTCGAGTGAGCCAGCATTGGATGAACTTCCATGTGGGAAGGTGAGGTCGTGGGAAGGGTTAGGAAGAGGCAGGTGTCTTTTGAGGGTATCACTGCCTAGAGCAGGAGACTTAATACAGTAACTTCTCTTGTGACTAACATTCTAAAGCTTTAAAATTTCATATTCATCTTACTCTTCTAGGAAGTTCATTTATGTAAATAATTTTTCTTCTTTTTTTGGTACTAGGGATTGAACCCAGGGGTATTTTACCTCTGAGCTACACCCCCAGTCCTATTTTTTTTTATTCTTTATATTGAAACAGGGTCTCACTAAGTTGCGGAGGGCCTCACTAATAATTTTTAAATAATGAAGAAAAATGTAGAAAGATATTAATTGCAGAGTAAGAAAAATTCAATCAAGACATATCCATTCATAGGAAGATGATAAAATAAATCTAACTGGACAAGCTATTATACAGCTGTTTAAAATAACTATTAGGGAGATCATGTGCCAGCAAGGAAAGTTACGTCTGATAAAGACTTGAGTGAATAAATAAATCATGACACCAAATTACATCTTCACTGATTCTAGGTAAAAAGACCATGTCTACATATGGATAAGGACTAGACAGGAACAGGGACATGAAAATAGGCACTTTGTTTAGTAACAGAATTCTTTTTTAAGTTTCAAATTGCATTATTACAGTGACTGCCTGCCCAGGTAACCCCTGGCATGGGGATGTTAGCTCCTGTTCTTACTACAAACTGGGGCCCCTCCTACTGCACAATATGTACGACAAGCTCCTAATGCTCCTTCCTGAAGCACTTATCTTTATAAAAGAAAATCTTAAGTTGTTTGGACCTAATTAACAAATAGACCTATTAGGCAAATCTTTCAGTCTAAGGGACCCAGAAAAAAAATTATTGACACAATAAGAGCAACATGAACCAAGAGATTGTGGAGGATGTCTGACACGGTCCCTCTAATCAAGAATGTCATCATCCAGCATCAAAAACTGGACCATAAAATA
Source organism: Glis glis (assembly GCA_004027185.1). NCBI lineage: Eukaryota > Metazoa > Chordata > Mammalia > Rodentia > Gliridae > Glis > Glis glis. Next base: position 116,069 of record PVJS01000248.1, read on the forward strand.
ATAACTGAAGCTAGCATAATTAATCATATGATCTAGATGAGACAAGATGGGATGGGGAATGAGAAAAGAGAAGAGGACATGTAGACTAGACTGTTTGGAAGGCATCAGAGAAGTCTACCCAGGAAGCACAATTTCTAAGATTGGTTGTTTTATTTTATCTAAATAATAAATGCCCTTAATTTTTTTAAAATCAAGCAAACTGGCTTATACTAAAAACTGGTGATCTTCCACCCAATTCATCACCAAATCCCAGTACTAATCCTCAGAATAAATTTCTTTGAGCTATGTTACCTACTTCGCCTGATAATTATTTCTTTATCTCTAAATGTATGCTTATACTGCCATGTATTTTTAATTTTAACTGATATATAACGATTCAAAATCTTACACAACAATGGGGTGCCATGTGATGTTCCAATACATGTATATATTGTATAATGTTTTAATCAGGTATTATATAAGTTGTTACTGTGTGCGTGTGCGTGTGTGTATGTGTGTGCATGTGTGGTACTAGGGATCAAACCTAGGGGCATTCTACCTCAGAGCTATACCTTCAGACCCTTTTATTTTTTGTTTTGAAATAGGGTCTCACTAAGTTGCTGAGAGCCTCACTAAGTTGCTGGGGCTGGCCTTGAACCTGAGATCCTCCTGTCTCAGCCTCCCAGGTACTGGGATTACAGGCATGCACCTCCACACCCAGCTAGTAGTTAGCCTTTTACAGCATCTTGAACCCTCATCCTCTAAATTTAATCATACACCAAGTACTGGGTTAGTCAGTAACCAGTGTTTGCATCATTACGACCACATAAATGTCATTTATTACTAAACCAAGTGGTGCACAATGGTATCTATCCTTTCTCATAGAACTTATTATTTTTCCAAGACTCATTAATAGACTTTATTTGTTAATTTTTCAATGTGTTTATCACTACTTTTTTTCTCAGATACCTCAACAGATCTTTCAAAATTGATAAGTAATTTTCACAAATGCTCAGTGACAGTTTTAGACACTCTATTCAATTTTGCTTCCTGCAGTCTCCTCTTCCACTCCCCCCAGCCCTCTCCCCTCCCATCCTGCATCTTCTCTCTCATAGCCCCCAGTCCTTTTCCTATCTAAATTCTTTGATCTCCAAGTGGGCTACCCAGCTTTTATTCTAAGCCTTCTTTACTCCACCCTTCTGTACTCCAGGCATTAAATGCTCTAGTTTTAAAATATCACATCTTCCTTTTCCTTGATCAATTTCTTTATTTTATAAAGCATATCCTTCAGTAGCCTCCTATGAAAAGATTTGTAGTGAGTAAGATGTTTGAGACTTTCATGTCAGAAAATGCCTACATATGCCTTTATAACCTCATTTGATAATTTGGCTGAGTATAGAATTATTAGAATAATAAAACTAATTATTATCCCTCTAAATTTTGAAAATATTGCTTTTTTGTTCTAGCATCCAGTGTTGATGTGGCTATCATTAAATCTGAAGCCATTTTGAATCTTCTCTCTTTCATCTTTATTCCAAGTGTTCTAGAATTTCACAGAAATGGCCTTAATGTAGGGTCTTGTTGTGTATAGTTTGTTGATTAGTCAGGATGCCTGTCAATGTAAAAGCTTACATAGTCCAGTATGGAAGATAGTCCTACATTATTTCTTTGACTGTTTTATCCTTTTTGTTTTCTCTGTCTTCTGTTTGGAAACTCCTAGCCTTTTGCTATGGAAGTACCTAAATTGAGCTTCCAATTTTCTTTTCCTCTCTTTCTTAGATTTTTTTTTATTGGTGTGTCATAATTGTGCATAATAGTGAGATTCATAGTGATAATTTCATATATGCATATAACATTATTTTGTCTGGTTCCTTCCCCATAATCTTTTCTTTCTTCTTGTCCACCATTTTTCCTGTTGTTCTGCAACAGAGTTGGTTCCCCCAAATTTTATGGCCTTTTAAATTTTGTTTTTGGGGATATAAGATAAAAATATTATATTTTCCCTTCCAAGAATTTTTTTTATTTTTCTGGTGTTCCCATTTTCCAAGATCCTGTTGTTATTCACTACATGAAATGAATTTTCCTGGCTTTCTAAAGATGTTAGCAGCAGATTTTTAAATTTTTTCTCTGCTCCCAGGAGTCTCTCTGTTTCACTGCATTCTTTTTCATAGTTGTTTTTATTGGTTTATTTCATTGGTTGGTTGATTGATTTTGTGTGTTTTCATCTTTTTTACATGGAAGCCCTTCCTCGTATACCCAGTTATCCTGAATTATCCATTTTTTAAAAGAATGAACATCAAATACTTTATTGGAAGAACTATGAGCATGGGCAGAGACTTAATTGTTGGATTTTACTTGAGGTGATGAAGGGGCATACTTTTATGCTGATGAAGAGCTCCATATGTTTACCTCTAGAAATCTTTCTTCTGGAGCTACTTAATTTCTTCACAAAATGACCTTCCAGTCTGCTGCTAGATAGAGTCAGGGTTGTTTATCTGGCTACTGGACATGCTAAGCAATAGAGAAGCATGATGAGGTCTCAGAGTTTATTCTATGGATTTCCCTCAGTCCTCTGTTATGACCTCTTGCCACATCACCTTGCTCTCCCCAGATCTTGGTGTCCTGGAAACCAGAGTCTCACTAGTTTAATTCTCCAAAGAATGCAGTTTGGTCTCCTGTATGAAAGTAAAAGGCAATGAAGACATTTCTTCTGATTGTAAGGGACCTGAGTCAGCAGTCTGCCAGTCACCCTGTGCCTCTGATCTTCCAGTGCACCTGAAATTCTTCTTGTAGAACCTCTCCAAGTTTTCATGGACAGGTTCTCTGCACTTTCTCTGTGCACTTTCTCTACTCTGCTGAGTCTTTTGAAACACCTGCATCTGCTTCTTCTTTTCAAAGTTGTTGATCCATTTCATGCACTCTTCACTCTCTTACTATTCTTTTTGCCTTTGCAGATCAAAATCTTCAGTCTTCTGACACCATTTTGGGGGCATGGGGAGGGAGAAGCAATTAATCTATATGGACAACATGCTGTGAATAACTGGAAGCCTTATGTTAATTTGAAAGGAACAATGGAGTTAGACAAGTAGGAAGAATAGAAAGGGGAATCCAGGCAGAGTTCCACATGATGGTCTTCTAGAAAACCATCTGTCTGTGGGTAGGATCTTCAGCCTGTCCCAGACCCTGAAGTAGTACAGCACTCCCTTTTCACTCAAGATCTGAGAGGATACAGACCTTACTCCAGGTCTCTCAATGTGTAACTGTGTGCCTATAAGAAACATTTACCCTCTGTGCACCTCTACTTCTTTGTCTGTAAAATATGGAGACTATTTGGACATACCTCATAACTTTCTAGAGCTATTTAAATTATATGATGCTTTGTGAAGAATTTAGCACCATATCTGGGAAAACAGTAAGCACCAAACAAATATAAGCTAACTACATCATCAAGACCATCATTACTTAACCACAAAAATACACATCAATAGGGGGATTTTGAACTAAAGAACTGGCAAAAATAACTTAGATGTGCAGAGAAGAAAACTGCATGAAGAATCAGTGAGGGAGTTGTGAAAGCCTTAAATTAAATTCTGTTTCCTGAAAGAAACTAGAATTATTTGAAGGATTAAACTACACATGGGTGTTTGTATAAGGCGCTACTTAAGAACTTATCACAGAGTACTGATTAAGTGGTAGCTAAGTTATCATTGTTATTAAGTATGACAGGGGCAGGACAAAGAAGGCACATTGAAAGTTTGGAAGTGAAAAGTTGGAATTAAATTGCAAAGGAGATTGGCTGCCAGGCTTAAAAACTAGCCTAGAGGTGCACTCTGATATTTCAGTCAAGCCCTCATAGTAATGAGGTCCCCATTATGTTCTTGCTCATGGCCTCATACTTACCTTAATACATCTCATTACCTGCTAATCTCACCTCTTCAAGAGACTGTAGCTATGATCCACTGGATCTGATTCTCTTTTCTGTCCCCAGCACCTAGGACTGCACCTAGCACACAATAGTTTTTTAGTAATAAATGAAATGTGCTTAAATTCTCTAAATAAATACTTGTAAGAGCAAGCATAAGGTAATAGAACAGAAAATAGCTGGTTTCCCATGCTTTTCATTTCATGCTCATGCCTGACAAGCTACAAAATAATTCATATTTCCATCCTTAAAATTTTTCTCATGCACAAACTAAGCACATTTTTACTAAAGTAAAAATACCACATTTTTTTTCCATGAATCTTCAAGGTTGGAAAAGCCCCATGTGCCTATCTGGCAGTACTGACCCCCACTGACAAAAATTGATAGCAAAGTGTTTCAGGAAAGGACCATGGAGCTGACTTGTTTTGCTTTAACCCAATATACTTACCAGGCTTTTCTTATTAGCTAGACATCTTGTCACAGATTATTAAAATGAAACAATGCTTGTTAAAACAAATGGAAAAAAGATGCTCTCTGCAATGGCTTGAATTGTATTCGTTATACACTTGCCAAATTGTGGGATTCTACAATGTTTTCCTGTCACTGAAAGGAGTGAGTGATTTTTTCTACATATTACCCAGGCTTGAAAAGGAGTCTAAGAAGCAACCTCATATTTTAATGGTGCTCAAAGTGCTCTTGCATATTTATATCATTTAGTTCTAGCCCACAACCTAATGAGAATAGTTCTATTCCTGCAATGGAGACACGAGGACTCACAGGGGGTTATGTGATTCAAACTGATGTCATGCAAGAGGTCATGCTCAGAAGATAGCAGAAAAGTAGCAGATGAACAGCAGTCTGAGAGAAATGGGACCTGGGTTCTCTTCCCAACCCCGAATCTAATAAGCTATGCAACTTTGGGAAAGTCACCTCATCTCTCTGGGTCTCAGTTTCCTTATTTGGAAAATAGGAAGGAGAAACTAAGGGCTTTTTCAGTGCCAATACTCTGAAGTTATAGAAATCCACCTGGATTTTCTGAGTTCTTTCCAAAACAGCCTAAAGATAAGTTGTTCTCTAGGATCAAACTTCTGTCACCAAAGGACTCAAAGTATCCTTGTTTCTCAATATTCAGTTGCTTACTTTTGTAGATAACAAACTGTACTTGAATAGATTGTATAGACACTACTCAGCAGGTATTGCATATACTAGACAGTAAGAATGCTAAGTTGCAAAGACCTGGCGCCTGCCCTGAAGGAATTTACTGCCTATGGGAGATACATAACCAGCTACAAAGCTGTGTCATGGCTGCAGAAATGGGGAGAGAATGTCCAAGGTACAGAGAAAGCATAGGTAGATGGATAGACAAATACACAAATGAGTAGATCACATCTGCTTTCCTTAAGGAGGGGTGTTTGGGCTTATTCCTGTGAGTGGACAGGAATGAGCCACTATGGCCATAGGTAATAGCATGCACAGTAGAGAAGATGAGATGGAATGATGCATCCTGAGAACAGCCAGTCCTTCTGGAGTTGGGATCAGGCTGGTGGAAGCAGTCGTGCATACAGCAAGAGATAAGGCTGGGGAAGTGGGCCAGCATCCAGCCATGAATGTCTACTGTTGTTGCCTGTGCTGTCTCTTTTTAGACTTGTTTTATTTATGTTCTTCCTTGCTCCCAAAAAGATTTGAGGTGGTTTGCTTAAGTGATAATAACAACAAAACAATAAAAATTTAGACTGGCTTAAATAATAAGGAACTATATTTGGGTCAGGCCAGGAGAAACCTAGAAATCAGTTAGACTTCAGGATGTATCAATGCAGAGCCTACCACTCAGTTTCTCTACACTTTTATGATCACCTCTTCCTCAGGGTATTTCATCCAACATCCAGTTGTTTCCTCTTTAGATGTAGGAAATGTCTGACTCAGAGCCCCAAGAAACTCCCCCTATTGTCTCTCTGGTCTGAGCTGGGTCATGTGTCCATTCATGAATCAATCCTCAAGTCTGAGGACCTTCCAGGTGCTGACTTTCCTAAGCCTGGGTTCTTGAACCACTGTGCCAGCACTGGCAGGATTATTCTAGACCACTCACATCCAACTCCAGAGCTAAAGATGGAGCAGCCTCCTCAAAATCAATGGCTGTGATGATAAGGTGTACATCAGTGAATGAGCACTTGATAGTATTTGAAGGGAGAAAAGGATATTGGATATATAAACAGCAATATCCACAGCACTCAAAAGACAATAAAAATGATAGACACTGATGCCATATAATAGTCTCATTATTTTATAGCACAGGTAATTATATATACTATGTAAAAATATACAGTATTATTATAAGAAGTAAGGGAGAAGAGAAAATAAAGGTGAGATTGTGAGATAATAACAACAGGAGAGTTACTAGGTGGATTACACTGAGTAAAAGTCCCAAAGGAATTAATTAAAGATGATCTGGTAATTAGGTTTGGAGATTCCTGGCAGCCAAAACTGATAGAAGAAAGAATGACCACTTAAAGGATCACAGTATACTTTGGAAGAGCAAAGTTATTACTGGCCCAGAGTCTTTGGGGAAAATATTTTCCCCAAAGGTTTTTCTAAATGGATGCATGATACGGAACCACTAACAGCATTCCTATGATTTAGGAAACAGCAAGTTTGAATACATCTACCAATACCAACAGGAATTTAATTCAGGCTGCTCTGAGATTTTGTGTTTGTGTGTGTGGTGTGTGTGTTTGTGTGTGTGTATGTGTGTGTGTGTGTGTGCGTGTGTGTGTGTGTGGTGCTGGAGGTTGAGCCCAGGGCATTCTACCTCTGAGCTACACCCCCAGCCCTATTTTGCTTTTCATTTGTAAACAGGGGCTCTCTAAGTTGCTAAGGGCCTCTTGCAAAGTTGCGGAGGCTAGCTTTGAACCTGCGATCCTTCTGTTTCAGCCTTACAAGTACTGGGATTATAGGTGTGTGCCACCATGCCCAGCTTGCTCTGAGATATCTGAATTAAAGAAGGTGATTCTCAAGCATTCTGGATTAATGCAAGGAGAAAATACAGAATGATCAGACCCATGTTTCTTCAACTGGAATAAACTGGGGATTCCTGGAGATAAAAACAAGAGGTAAAAATGGCCTAGCTGCCCCAAATAAGCAGAAAACCATTTTTGCTTGGCCTTTTCCTTGGTCGTGAGAGATTTAAAAGATCATTTTTATATTTAAACCAATGTGAATATACTACAGAACATGAAATGCATATATGCTTTAAAGGGAGAACACGAAACCTTAATGAAAGGATGTCCCAGTTGTGTGAACATCTTGGAGTTATGTGCACACACCCCGGGGTGGTGGTAGGGGTGTCTCATGCTCCTCCACCTCTCAGATTTATTGAAGGGGGGAGATGGAATCACTTTCTTGGACATTTCCTCATCTGAACCTCCTAGTCATACCCGACAGAGCCTTGCACATCAGTCTTGTCACTCTGCACATTTTATTGTGGTGACTTGTTTACTGTCTTCCCTGATGGAACGGTAAGGAACTGCTGCCTTGACTCCTCAACTCTTTTTTTTCTTTTTTTGCGGTACTGGGGATTGAACCCAGGGGCGTTCTACCTCCGCGCTACACCCCCGGCCCTATTTTTTTATACTTTATTTTGAAACTGGGTCTCACAAAGTTGCGGAGGCCTCACTAAGTAGAGAGAGAGAGAGAGAGACAGGGAGAGAGAGAGAGCTGAGGCTGGCCACGAACCCGGATCCTCTGGTCTCCGCCTCCCAAAGTATTGAGATTACAAGCGTGCGCCACCACGCCCGGCTGACTCCTCAATTCTTGACATGGGGTCTGCTCTGGTATGAGGAAACAATCCATTAATACGCTAATTTACTAAAGATGTCTAGTGGTTATGGGTTCAATTGTGTCCTCCCCCAAATCTGTATGTTGAAATCCCAGCACCTTAGAATATGACCTGATGTCAAGATAAGGCCTTTCAAAAAGTAATCAAACCCAAACTGGCTCCTATGGGTGGACCCTAATCCAATATGACGGGTGTCCTTCTAAGAAGAGGAGATTTGGACATAGAGACGTGTGGAGAGAAGATGATGTGGAGATAAGGAGATAGTGCTGGAGCAGGAAGCTTCCCTCCCAGCCCTCAAGGAGAACCACCCCCAAGCCAGCTTGATCTGGGACTTCTGGCCTCCAGACTCTGAGACACACATTTCTGTTGTTTCAGGCACTCAGTTTGTAGAACTCTGTTACACAGCCCTAGCAAACTACTACACTGTTCTTCAGGTCCTTCAGGTGACCTGTCCCCCATGAATATGTTTCTTCCAACTAGGCCTGTAATAAAATCAAGAGCTTTGTGGGGACAATGCGGAGCACAGTGTCTTCCTTGGAAGTGCTGTTGTGGTGGCAAAGGCCAAGTCTATGTGAGGAGATTAAGGTATGCTCCCATAAAGACAGTTTCTCCCCACCCTGCCCCCTAATATCCCCAAGCCCTGTGTAGGGCAGAAACACACCGACCACCACATGTATGCAGAGTCCAGTGTAAACTGGCTGTGTGATTTGGGGCCAGTTGATTAACCTCTCTCTGTTTCCTTGTCTTAGGTTAAACATTTTCTAATTTATCTAAATCGAAAACCAAGGTAATGCACACAAAAACCCCTCATTTGGTACTTGGTACATATTATGGATTCCAAAAATCGTAAGTGTCCTTCCTTGCTCTCTTGTTCTCCTTGTAATGGAATATGTACTTCCTCTTATAAAAAGTAGGTCCTTTTGGGTGCGGTGGCCCACACCTATAATCCCAGTACTTGGGAGGCTGAGGCAGGAGGATTGTAGGTTCAAGGTCAGCCTCAGCAACTTAGCAAGACCCTCAGCAGCTTAGTGAGCCCATGTTTTAAAATTTAAAAAAGGATGAGGCTGTATCTTGAAGGTAGAATGCCCCTGGGTTCAATCTTCAGGGGCATGAAGAAGAAGAAGGACAACAAATGAAGAAGAAGAAGGAGAAGGAGAAGGAAGAAGAGAAGGAGGCGGAGGGGAGGAAAGAAGAGAAAGAAGGAAAAAAGAGGGGAAAAAAGTAGGCCCTTAAATCCTATACAATTTTTAGGCATTTTTCCTTTAATATTATAATATGGTAACCTTCTACATTAGGCAGAAAATCGAGGAGGTAGTTTAACTAAAAAGAGATAGTTTGAACTAAAAAGAGATAACAAATAAGTGCCATTTTAGTTGAACAAGAGAATTTCATTTGTTGTGAACTGCACATTCAAACAAGTATCTTAAAATTCCTCATTAAAAAACAATCTCGGTCCATTGACTCTACTTACAAACTTTGGCTGAGGTTTACACTTAAAATAAATGTTTTTAATTTCATTGTGCACTACCAAATCAACCACATCATTGTAAGTATAAACTCAACCTCCATATCTTAAAAAATGTGGGGTGTTGACCCCCTACTGCCTTTTTCTCATTTTTATTGTTTAATTTTTTCTCTATTGCTGCTCAGTAACCAAGCAGGGAATACCAAAAAAAAGAAAGAAAGAAAAAAAGAGTATTCTCAATCATAGGTTTGACGGTGTTAGATTCCCAGTGATTGCTCTCCAAAGAGTAGAGTCATCACCTACACCAGAGTCCTTTTTCAGGTCTAGCCATAGAAAGATAATCTTGGTACACATACATTTGCAATGAAAGAATAGACAAAATTCAGTACTGTTATTTACCCAAAGCCCTAAACCCTGTGTAAGAATAACAAAGCTTAGACTA
>PVJS01000248.1:125808-149971 GCA_004027185.1 Glis glis
AAAAAAAAAAAAAAAGCAAAAAAAAGCCAGTGGTGGTGGTGCACGCTTGTAATCCCAGTACTTGGGAAGCTGAGACCAGAGGATCCGGGTTTGTGGCCAGCCTCAGCTACTTAGTGAGGCTCTCTGCAACTTAGTGAAACCCTGTTTCAAAATAAAGAATAAAAAAATAGGGCTGGGGTGTAGCTTGGAGGTAGAATGACCCTGGATTCAATCCCAAGTACTAAAAAAAAAAAAGTTAAACTGGGCCACCCATGCCCTGTTTAATTTTAATAAAATTAAAAACCCTACTAATATACACTTAGCATCATCTACAAAGAATTCAGCTACTGGAACACATTTGAAATTCAGGTGTAAATCATAAAATGTTCAACAAATTTAAAATAACAGAAGGCAGAGCAGATCACTCCAGGCAGGGGCACTTAAGGGCAGGGAGAGTTGCCCGTTGACATCCTAACAACGAACAAGGAAGCAGGAAGACCATAAAAACCGGTCACAAACATATGCAACCCAGCATTCATGTTTTGTAGACGCACAGAATGTTAAGTGTCCCAGAGGCCCCAGGTCATTACTGCAATAGAACCCGACAGAAGAAGAACGAATTCTTCCTTCTTTCTCTCCTTCCCTCCCCTCCTCCTCCTCCTCCTCTTCTTCCTCTTCCTCCTCCTCCTCCTTCTTCTTCTTTCAGCTCCCTTGGAAGGATCCTGGGATTCACTGTTAGTCAAGCCATTTAGAAAGAGTCATTTAATCTCTCAAACCTGCTTTTTTTTCTCAAATAAAAAATAATGATGTTGTCACTGCCTAGTCCACAGAACCGTGGCGGGGATGAAAAGTGAAATTGCTGCAGGGAATCCCTGACTTAATTTCACACTCTGCTCCCTCCTCTGTCTTCTTCTGGCCTCCAGGACTCCACACCTGGCCCCGTTTCCTTCTAATGCAGTGGTCATTCTCAGCCTTCTGTGCTGGTTCCATTCTCTGATCTCAAATCCTGGGATACCCCAGACTTCGATCCTCACGCTGCTTCTCTCCTCTATCTACAGTCTCTCCCTAGGTAACCTCAGGCTTTAAGTAGAATTCATTTGCTGATTATCCCCATGTTTATGTCTACAGTCCTAACCTCCCTTCTGAACTCCAAACTTACACATCCAACTGCAAACTGGACATTTCCACTTGAACTTCTTAAACTTCATATGTGGCCAAAATAAACCTGATTTTCCCTCACCCAATATCTTCCTTCCCTACTCCTCTCTATTGCAGCCCAGGTCATCCTCCGTGTTGCTCAAGCCAAATAAAATCTAGGAGTTACCTTGATTCTTTTCTTTCCCTCATCTCCTACATCGACTTGATCAGCAAGACCTCTCAACTCTACCTCTGAAATATGTCAACTCTCTCCTGCGCTGTATCTCCACTACCTCTTCCCTTGTTGGAGGAACCATCATTGATCCTCTGAATGTCCTCAACTCATCCCCCGGTTTTGCTATGGGCTTATGCAAACTTTTTATTTTACAAATTTAACTTTAACAGCTTATTATATAAAGTAATGATAAAACATATAAAAGATAGTATTTTTAATTTAAAAATCTACCAAGCAATAAAAAACACATGTATATGTAAAAAAATAAAAAATCAACAAAGGTCTAGAAGGGTACACACAAAATCTGATACATTAAAACTCTTAAAGAAAAATAGGATAAGGACAAAACCCAAAATGGTATTTACTTTTACACATAACACACCCTTCTTTTATTAAAAAAATTCAAGAAAATGAAGTTAACATGTCAGTATGTTAACATGTCAATTCTTGGTTGAACATTTAGATATTGTTCTCTGTAAATCTCTTCTAATTTCTTCAAATAAAAGGAAAATGTCTTCATCTGTTTTCCGCTGTTATAACAGAATACCTGAGCTTGGGTGGTTTATAATGCAGAAGTTTACTTGGCTCATAGCTCTGGAGGCTGGGAAGCATCCGGTGAGGGCCGTGGCTGAATGTGGAAGGGCAGGAGAGAGGGAGAGCAAGAGAACAAGAGAGGATCAAAGCCCCTCTTAGAACAAATCCACTCTCTCTGTAACTAACACACTTCTGAGATAATTAGTACGTCCATTCACTCGCTCTGCCTCGTAACCTACTCACCTCTTACAGACTTCACCTCCCAACACTGTTGTATTGGCAATTAAGTTCCCAACATGTGAACTTTGGTGACACATTTGAACCATAGCACAAAATAAACACAGAGAAGGAAAGATTAAAAGTAATAAAATAAGTAAAAAAAACAAATATCCCAGAGCTGAAAAATGCATTAAAACTTTAAACATAAAATATTCCATGCATACGCAGGTGGTAAAATATACCAATTTTATGAAAACGCCTTGCTTGATTCCTGATTTTATTTGGAATGCTTCTATTTGCCTCCACACTGTACGAAACCTTGCAGATGCAAAACACATCAGGCAACCTAGTTAACATCCTCCGATGATTTCCCAACACATTAAAGCCAAATTAAAATTTTTACCACAGCACACAAAATTCTGCCAGATTTGACCTCTAACCACCTTTCCAACTTCCTCTGACCCCATGATAATCATCTGGGTCCCAGTCCGGCCACCCTTCTGTTGCCAAGTCCTTTCCCACATGAAGCCTTTTGTAGTGGTGCCTCCTCTGCCTTTATTGCTCCTCCGCAGAATGGAACTCTACTGGATTCTTCTGGTCATGCAAGCCTTTCTAAATATGATTGCCTTGGGGAGACCTCTCTTGGTCTTTGACTGATCTATAAGGCACTTCCCAAGACATGCTGAATCATATCACCCCATTATAATTCTTCCTATAGCACGTACCACAATCTAAAATTCAAAATTATTCTTCTTTTCTTTTCTTTTTTTTTTTTTTGGTAGTGGAGGTTGAACCTATTGGGGTATATAAGGGCAAAGAAAACACAGCCTGACAGCAGGGAACAGGCTTTATTTAGGAATAAAACCTGGAAGGAGGCATCTGACCAGGGAGAGAGCCCACGAGAGTCAGTAAGCCCGCCTCCTTACAGGCTAGGGGCTTTCTATGGGGCAATAAAGGGGGAGTACAGGAGTAGTCGTGTAAGCCACTGGTTGATGTGCTAGTGGCCAGGTCATCTCGGGGCAGGGCAATGGTCTCTTTTTTTGTTCCTTTGTTCTCGGTCCTCCTCCGGCATGACCTCATGGCCAGACCTCACAGTCAGACCTCACAGTGCCCACAGAACCCAGGGGTGCTCCAAGCTATACCCCTAGTCCTTTTTTATTTTATTTTTTATTTTGAAACAGAGTCTCACTAAGTTGCTGAGGCTGACCTCTAACCTGTGATCCTCCTATCTCCGTCTCCCAAGTAGTGGGATTACAGGCATGTGCTGCCATGCCCAGCTCACAATTTAACATTCTTTGCATGTTTATTTATTGTCCTTTCTTCATTGCCTCTCTTCCATCCCTCATCCTCCTCCCAGAATATAAATTCTGAGGCCATGTTATGTCCCCAGTGTGAACAACGGTGCCTGGTACATAAGGAGAGTATTCGATTCTATTGCTGTGTAACAAATGACCCAAAGCTCAGCAGCTTGGAGGAATACCCATCTATTAGCTCGCAGGCTTGTAGGTCAGAAGTTCAGGCAAGGAATATAACTAACCAAGATTAATACCCACTTTATTGGAAGGGTTTCTGCATATTAGTAATAAAAATACAATCCATAGAAAAATGATCAAATGTTATACATCAGCAATTCACAGAAGAATTACGAATAGTCAATGCAGATCTGAAAACATTCCCAGCTTTGCTGGTTCTTAAGAAGCACAATTTAAAACAATACGGTGATTCCATTCTCTTCATTCACCATATGGACAAAATGGTTTAAATACTGGTAATGTCCCTGAATGTCAAATCCAGTCATTGCCACATAACAAGGCTTCAGTCAATGATGGATAGCATATACGCCATGTTCCCATAAGATTATAATACAGCCTAGACGTGTAGGAGGTTAAACCATCTAAGTTTGTGCAGGTACACTCTGTGATGTTCACGTAATGAAATGGTCTAACAATTCATTCTCAAAACCTGTCTCTGCTGTTAAGTGACACATGAGTGTATATAGGAGAGTGGATCCTTTGATACGCAGCTGGAGAGAGTGCTGAGTGAGGATGCCTGCTCATGTAGTCAGCTTCACTGATGTGACCCTGGGTTCCAGATATGGAAGAAAGCAAACTGAACAAACTTAAGCAATAATAACAATGATAATTGGAAATTATTACCATTAGCTATAAAGATCATTATAAAAAAGTTGACTATTTCCTGTCTCTGTAGGTGCCCCAGGAACCTGGTAATCACAGTGTATTTGAACTTATTTTGTGAGCTATTTTCTGAACATTGGCTTCACACCTCTCTCTCAGTGCTGACTAGTTTTCTTCAGTTGGTAGAAAACATGGCACCCAACAAATTTTGAGTTTTATGTCTTGTAGCTTCAGCCATCAGAAAATGACTGATTCAAGTCGAAAGCTGTCAGGTTCCAAAAACCCTAAAGAAGACACTCACTGGTCCTGATTAGATCCAGTGAGCACCCCCAGACTAATACTTGATGACCAGAAAGATGAGGTTCTGTCATTGGCCCGTCTTGAGTCTGGATCCACACCTGACCCGATCCACCACATCAGTGATGAGTTCATATTAAGTAGGCAGCTCCCAGCCGAAGGATGAGGGAAGGCATAATTCCCAGAATAAGAGAATGCTATGCATAGAAGAAAAATATTCTAGTCAGATACAAAAGAGGCTAAACTACACAGACACTCAATATATCTTTTTATTAGACGAATGCAAAATAAACTGGCATAATCAGTTAGAAGAGGTATTTAGCAATATCTATCAAGTCTTTAAATATGTATATACTGTGATGCCTACTAATTCTGCTTCTAATCATTTATCCTAAAAGTTAACATATATATGCAAAAGGCATTAATTAATTTATCAATTTATTCATTGACTATTTGGTACATTTTGTGTGCCCTGCACTGTTTTAAGAGTTGGAATAATAGTAGTAAAAGTGAGAAAATGTTCCTGCATTTACCTTTGGGTGGGGAACAGAGATGATAAGCGAGTGATTGGCATGTAGCAAGTGCTTATTATTAAGCATTCTGTCCAGTTTCAATCTCCAGATGGCACAGTCTCACAGTATAAATGTATCTTCTGTTTATGCTCAGGAGTTTCCAATATCCTCAAACCTCCAATTGTGACAGCACATACACTTGCAGTCAAAAATGGTGTCGGGTTACATCTACTTTTTATGGAATTGTGCACTTTATGAAGAGCTTTCACATCTCCTATCTCATTTCTCTCATGCACCAACACTGTGGGTTAGGTAAAGGCAGACATAATTTTGTCTGTCTGTCTATTTATTTGGTACTGGAGCATTCTACCTCCGAGCTACAACCCTAGCCCTTTCTTTCTTTTTTATTTTGAAACATGGTCTCCTTAGATTGCTGAGGGCTTCACGAAGTTGCTGAGGCTTGTCTTGAACTTGCAGTCCTCCTATCTCAGCCTCCCAAGTGCTGGAATTACAGGCGTGTGTCTCCATGCTCAGCTATGATTGTTATTTTGATCACTATTTAATCTCCAGAGCCAAGCAATACAGAAGGTATAAAGTAAGTGCCAAATACGAGTCTGTTGAAGGAATCGAATTCAAAGGCACAGCTAAGGACACAGTGCTACTTAGCCCTGCAAGTCACCTACCCCAATACGACATGCTCCAATTCTTAAGCTTTTCCAGCTCTGCCTTCTTTACAATTTCTAGAATCCTTTACTCATAAGATTTTAGGACCTCCGTTTTACTTCACAGCTGCCATTCTTTCCGGTCTTAAGAGTCTGGGGGTCAGTTTGGTTTTTTAAATAAATGCAGTAATTAGTTATTTTGTTGATGCTACATTCACAAAACAGGAATTGCTTGTCTAAAACCTGGAGCAAATACCAACAGGAGCTCAAAGTATGTAGCATAGAAATAAGTGTTGGTAACACCCAGATGGAAGTCTCAGGAGAAATCTAAGACTCATGTTTTAATTTTAACCATGCATATATGATTTCAACAAGTTATTTTGCCTCTCTCTAAAATAAGGTGATTACTCTAATTGAATAATTCCTTCTGGCTCCAAAATGTGATGATGCATCCACTTTTTCAGCCACGCCTGTTCAGTAACTGTGGACATCAGCGGTTGTCTTTTAGTTGACTCTGAAGCCAGGGACACACATTGCAAAACAAAGCAATTGCTGCTGGCAGGTCTGTGAGCAATTGAGTGTTTTAGGCTCCACAAATTGGTTTGGAAATCTAATTATGAGAAAGAACGAGCATTTGTTCTGTTACCTGATGAAATGAGTCAAAAGAAGGGAGTTTATTTGACCCCATTCTTTTTCTTGGAGAAGATTCATCAAAATGCCAGGACATGACTTTGCTGATGCCTAGGTAAAAGCAATGGATGTGAACTCTGCCAAAGATAGTCTGTTCTTAGAAAATCACTTTGTGCTGGAGGTCTGCTGAAAAGAAGCAATTCTTAGGATATAACACCATTAGTAATATCTTTCTACATTACAAATAATAACAAACATGTAGTTCCTCTCCTCACCTAATGTTCACAGCAGCCTTCTACAGTGGCAAGGAAATGGGCTTTGGAATACTATACACCCTGGTTGAAAAGTCTACCCTTTATATGGAATGACCTTGAGTAAGCCTTTTTATTTTTGTTTTTGGTAGTAGAGATTGAACCTATGGACAATGTACCTCTGAGCTACACCCTTTAGGTTTCATTTTGAAACCTCAAGTTTCTAATTCAATTAAACTCTCTAAATGTCAAGTTTCTAATCTACAAAATAATATTTACCTTCCAAGATTTAATCACAAGTGTATTTAAGCACCTGGTAGAGTCCTAACACCAACTATGTGTGAATAAATATGTTGATGTACCACTATTTGTTTAATCATTCACCTACTAAAAGACATCTGGATTGTTTACAGTTTTGCCTATTATAAACAAATTTTTAAATATTCACGTACGGCTTTTTGTGTGGACATAGATTTCATTTCCCCGAGATAAACGTCCCAGGGTAAAATTGCTGAATTACATGAGAGTTGCATGCTTAACATATAAAGAAATTGCCAATCCATTTTCAAGGATGTCTGCACTGTATTTCCATAAATTACCACCTATATGTAAGATCAGTTTCCCCACTTTCTCAATAGCATTTGGTATTGTCACTATTTTTTTTTAATTGCGCTCTTCTGGAATGTGTGTAGTGATAGCTTATTGTGATTTTAATTTGATTTCCCTAATGGCTAGTGATATTGAACACATTTCCATGTGCTTATTTTCTATCTATTTATCTTCTCTGGTGAAATGTCTAGTCATGCCTTTTGCCCATCTGTTAATGAGGTTGCAGGTTTTGTTTTGTGTTGTGTTTTTGATGTTTGAGAGTCCTTTATATGTCCTAGAGGCTAGTTCCTTGTTAGATAAGTGTTTTGCAAAGATTTTCTCCCATTTTGTATCTTGTCTTCTTTTTTTTTTTTTTTTTTGCGGTACCGGGGATTGAACCCAGGGGCATTCTACCTCCGCGCTATACCCCCAGCCCTATTTTTTTTCCTTTATTTTGAAACCGGGTCTCACCAAGTTGCGGAGGGCCTCACTAAGTAGCTGAGGCTGGCCGCGAACCCAGATCCTCTGGTCTCCGCCTCCCAAGTACTGGGATTACAAGCGTGCACCACCATGCCCGGCATGTATCTTGTCTTCTAACTCCCTTAGCAGCATCATTCTCAAAGCTAAAGTTTTTAATTTGGATTAAGTCCAGTTTAACCACTTTTTAAAATGAATCATGCTTTTTGTGTTCTATCTAAGAATACTTCATCCAACTCTGGGTCACAAAAATTCTATCCTATGTTCTCTTCTGAAAGATGAACAGTTTTATGTTTTACATTTAAATCTATGCTTCATTTTGAATTAGTTTTTGTGTAATGTGAAAAGATTGGGTTGAGGCTTGTTATTGTTTATGGATTATAAATGTTATAGCACCATTTGTTAAAAAGACTATCAATCATCCTTTCGATTTTTTTTCACCTTTGTAAGAAATTATTTGGGTTTTTGTGGTCTATTTATGGATTCATTCTTTACTCTCTGCTGCTCTATGTGTCTGTCTCTCCACCAATAATATGCAGTTTTGATTATTGTGGATCTAAGTCTTGAACTTGGGTAGAGTGACTTCATTTCTTTTTCACATTTGTTTCAGCTATTCTAGTCCCCTTGCCTTTCCGTATTAGTTTTAAATAATCTTATCCATATCCACAGAAAACATTGCTGGAAATTGACAGGAATGTCACTAAACATGTAAATCAATTTGAGGAGAATAGACATTTTTACTCTGTTGAGTCTTCTAATCCATGAACATAGAATGCCTCTTCATTTATTTAGATCTGTTTTAATTTCCTTCATCAGTGTTTTGCACTTTTCAGCATGAAAGTCCTGAATATATGTTTGTTATATTTATACCTAGATATTTAATTTTGGAGCAATTATAAATAGCATTATTCTTTTAATTTTAGTGTCCATATGTTTATTTCTAATATATGGAAATGAAATTGATTTTTGTAGGTGTATCTTGTATTTTGTGATCTTTCTGAACTTACTTATGAGTTCTAGGAGGCTTTTAAAAATAGATTACTTGAGATTTTCTATACAATCATATTATCTACAAATAGTCACTGTTTTATTTATTTGTTTCTGACCTTTTATTTCCTTTTCTTGTCTTAACTGCAAAAGTTTAAAGAATTTCAGCAATATTTTGAGTAAAAATAAAGATAGCTGATTTCCATGTATTCTTTCAGTGTTAAGGGGAAATCATTCAGTTATTCACCATTAAGTATAATGCTAACTATAGATATCTTGTAGATTGCTTTTATCAGGTTGAAGAAGCTCTCCTATATTCCTGTTTTCCCAGGCGATTTTTAAAATCATTAATGGGCATTAAATTTTGTCAAATTTTTTTTCTGCATCAATTGATATGTTGATGTGATTTTTCTTTACCCTGTTAACCTGGTGGGTTACATTGATTCATTTTTTAATAGTGGAGCACCCTTGTACCCTTGAAATAAATCTCATTTGATCATGAAGTATAATTCCTCCTCTCTCTCTCCATATATATGTGTGTGTATGTATGTTTACATATATATATATATATATACATATATTAATGAATTCTATTTAGCATTATTTTTGCTAAAGATTTTTGTACCTATATTCATAAGGATATTCATCCATAGTTTCTTTTCTATACTGATTTTTTGGGGGAAGTCATTTAAGAATAGTATTGGCATCATAAAATTAATTGGAAGTTATTGCTTCCTAATTTGTTTTCTGTAAAGATTGCATAGTTCTTCAAATATTTGGTAGCATTCTTTAGTGAAGAAGCCATCTGGGCCTGAGTATTTCTCTTGGGGAAATTTTAAAATTATAAATGCAATATGTTTGAGGGTTCTTGGACTATTATAGTTGTGTATTTCTTATTGAGTTGTGATAGTTAGTGCTTTTTGAGGAATTGATCCACTTTACCTCAGTTGTCAAATGTTTGTGGAATTGCTGATAGTATTCACTCCTTAGCTATTTTATGTCTTTAGGATCTGCTTCATCTTTTTTATAGTGGTAAGTTGTGTCTCTTGGTTTGTACTCATAAAGGATTGCTATGTGTTAAGATATTTTGGCCAGTTTATCATTATGTGATACTGGTCTCTCCCTCTAGTGATTTTCTTTGCTGTCAGGTCCACTATGATACTAAGATAACCACTGTTACTTTCTTTTGATAAATGTGTGCATGGCATATCTTTTTTCATCCTTTTACTTTTAAATCTATATATATTATTATATATGAACGTCTCATAGACAGCCTGTAGCTGAGTCATGTTTTATTCAACTCTGCAAATCTATATCTTTTATTTGGTGTATTCAAACCATTTTATGTAATGTAATTATTGATATATCAGTATATTAGGACTTAAATTTACCACTTACTTCTGTATCTTCTGTTTGTGCTCTCTGTTTTTGTTTCTATTTTCTTTTCTTTGCCTTCTTACAGTCTATGGTAGCATTTTTAGAATTCCTATTTGGTTGACCTATGGTGTCTTTGAGTGTATTTACATATATATATATAGTTTTTGTGTGGCTGCTGCTTGTGATATATACATAATTAGTTACAAATTTACTGATGTTGAAATTTTTCCAGTTCACACTAAGTATAGTAACTTTACTCCATTTCTTTCTTTGTGTGTGTGTGGGGGGGGTATGTATGTGTGTGTGTGTGTGGTGCTTGGATTCTACCTCTGAGCTACACCCCTAGCCCTATTTTACTTTTATTTTGAAACAGAGTCTCTCTAGGTTGATGGGAGTCTCACTACTTGCTGAGGCTGTACTCGAACCTGTGATCCTCCTCTCTCAGCCTCCCAAGTACTGGGATTACAAGTGCATGCCACCACTCTCAGTTTACTCCATTTCTTTTTATCCTCCTATATTTATATTAAAACTGTCTTAAATATTTCCTCTATATACTTTTAGCACCCCATCAGACTGTGTTATAATTTTTGATTCAATCATCATATATAATTTAGAAACTCAAAAGGCAAAGGGAAATCTATTCTATTTACCTATATATTTGCTTACCATGTTCCTTCTTTCTTTTATCATTTCCTTTTTGTTTAGAGAACTTCCTCAATTTTTTTAGGGCAGTTCTGCTGGGGAAAAATTGGCTTCGTTTTCTTTCATCTTGAAAGCCTGCATTTCCCCTTTTAGTCAGCCCTAAAGGATGTTTTCACGGGACATAGAAATCTAGGTTGATAGTTCTTTTCTTTCAGCACTTAAAAAAATTGCATACCACTTCCTCTGGCTTCCATGACTTCAGATGAAAAATCTGCTTTCATTTTAATTGCTTTTCTTATATGGGAAAGGTGTTATTTTTCTGTCACTGTTTTCATGATTTTTTTCTTTGTCTTTAATTTTCAGAAGTATGACTACGATGTGTCTTGACATGGATTTCTTTGAGTTCATCCTGTTTGAGGTTCACGCAGCTTCTTGAATCTGTAGATTAGGGTCTGTACCAAATTTGGTAAATTTCCAGCCGCTGTTTCTCCATACACCTTTTCAATCTCAATCTCTTTCTTCTCTCTTACAGTATTCTACTGAAAAGAATATTGGACTTCTGTTATAGTTATATAGGCCCAGAGTCTCTGTTCATCTTTTAAAGTCTGTTTCCTCTCTATTATTCAGATTGGATCATTTCTATTAATCTTTCTTTCAGCTTAATGATTCCTTCCCATGATCCCTACATTCAGTTGCTGAATTCATCCATTGAGATTTGGATTTTTGTTTGTTTGTTTGTTTGGTTGGTTGGTTGGTTATTGTATTTTTCAGTTCTAAAATTTGAATTTCTTTATAGGTTTTGTTTCTTTGATGAAAATTCCTATTTTTTCCATTTATTTAAAACATGTTGCAATCACTCATTGAAACACTTTTAATAATAGCTGTTTTAAATTCTTTTCAGCTGAATATTTTGTTTTAGTGTTAAGTTTTTTTAGTGCTTTATATATTCTAGATATTAGCACCCTATCAGAGGAGTAGCTGCAAAGATTTTTTCCCAATCTGTAGATTCTCTCTATAGGCTCTTGATTATTTCCTTTGCTGGACAGAAGCTTTTAACACGATGGCATCCCACTTGTTGATTCCTGAACTTTGAGGGTTTTATTGAGAAAGTCTCTACCATTTCCTATATGTTAGAGAGTTGGTCCTATGGTTTCTTCTAGTAATTATATAGTTTCTGGTCTAATTTCTAGATCTTTGATCCATCTTGAAATGACCTTGCTTTCAGTTTCCATTTGCAAAGAATATCTTTTTCCATCCTTTCACCATTAACCTGTGTATAACTTTGCCTATAAGGTGAGTTTCTTGCAGACAACATATAGTTGGACTTGTATTTTTTTAATCCACTTTTCCTGACTATGTCTTTTAATTGGGGAGTTGAGGCTATTTATATTCAGTGTTATTATGGAGATGTATTTGTTGTTTCCTGATATTTTGAGGTTTTGTCTTCTGTTAGATTCAATTTAAGTTCTCTTTTACTTAGTTGCTCATCTACTGGAGTTCATCCCTTCTCTGGGTTTGAGATTTTTTATTTCTTCTTTGTGTATTATTTCTTTAACTGCTTTCTGTAGTGCTGGCTCACTAATCATGAATTATTTTAGCTTTTGCTTATCTTGGAAGATTTTTATTCCTCCGTCAAATTTGAGAGAGAGCTTTGATGGATATTACAGTCTTGTTTGGAGGTTGTTTTCTTTCAGGACTTGGAAAATGTCATTCCAAGCCCTCTTGGCTTTTAGTATTTGGGTTGTGATAGCTGGAGTAATCTGTGTGGATTCATTTATAAGTATTATCTTTAGCTCTTGCTGAATTTAAGATTCTCTACTTGGCCTCAATATTGTTCATTTTAATTATAATGTGGCATGCAAAAGAGAGAAAATTTTTATTTTTTTTCTAATTTGGGTTCTTAGTGTCTCCTGTATGTGAATATCCATCTCGTTTTCCAAGTTTGAAAAATTCTCTGGTAGTATTTCTTTAAAGAGATTTTTTATTCCTTTGGTTTTTATCTCTAGGCCTTGCTCAATCCCAATTACCCTAAGGGTTGTATTGATACTATCTAGATTTCATGAGTATTCTGATCATGGTCTCTTATTTTCTTTTCTACATTATTGACTGTATGTTCAAGTTTAAATGTACAGTATTCTAAGGCTGAAACTATGTTTTCCATGTGGCATAGTTTGTTGGTTATACTTTCTATTGAATTTTTAATTGATTTATTGCATCTTTCATTTCATTCAGGATTTCTGTTTTTTTCTTAGTGTCTCAATATCTTTAATTGGCATGTTCTTTCACTTGTTTATTCTCTGGGTTTTTTCCTTTCTTTCTTTCTTTCTTTGTGTGTGTGTGTGTGGTGGGGGGGTACTGGGGATTGAACCCAGAAGCATTCTACCTCCAAGCTACACCCCCAGCCCTATTTTTTTGTTGTTGTTCTTTATTTTGAAACAGGGTCTCATTAAGTTGCAGAGGGCCTCACTAAGTAGCTGAGGCTGGTCACGAACCTATGATACTCCTGTCTCAGCCTCCCAAGTACTGGAATTACAAGCATGCACCACCACTCCTGGCTTAATTTTTGTTTTGAAATATGGTCTCACTAGTTTACAGGGTGTCTTGCTACATTTCTGAGGCTGTCCTTGAACCTGCGATCCTCCTGTCTTAGCCTCCAAGTACAAGGGCTACAGGCATACACCACCATTCCCAGCTCTGAGTTCCTTTCTTAGATCTTCTTTTAGATCATTGATCAGTCTTATAATCAAACTTCTGAGTGCTCTCACTGGTATTTCTATTCCTCTACTTCTGTAAATTCCATTATTGTGGAGTTGTGACAGTTTATTGTTGGTTTGTTGGTCTTTTTCTCATGTTATCAGGGTTCTTTGAATTATAGCTTTTTCTGTAAAATAGGTTCCCTTATAATTCCTAGGTGCTGGTTAGTGTATCAAGATGCAATATCTCTTAGCTGTTCTACCTCATGAACCTATAATGTCATCCTAGATTCCAGTATCTCACATAAAAGGGAAAGTAAAGAACGACTATATTAATCAATAATATACAACATTAAAATAGGTGCCCATTATGCCTTTACTATACTAATATCTCCCAAAACATGAGCCATGTGGTCAACAGCAACAGCAACAATAAACATCCATAAACTTCATACAGCATCAAACACCATGTGTCCTCGAGGGCATCCACCATTCTAATAATCACAGAAACATGGATGGTAGGGGCAGGAATTTTATAAGCTAAATAGTTCCAAAGAATGATAATGATATGGTTCATTTAAAAAAAGAAGGACATGAGATAGGAAGGCAAAAGAAAGTGTAGAATATTCAAGGGGAGAAGAGAGAAAGCAAATGAAATGCAGTAAGTATAGGCTATAAAGAAGGAAAAAGAAAAAGAAATAGGTATACAAACCGAATAGAGAAAGAGTGAGAAAACAAGCTCGAGAGACTGTGGCTCGTAAAGGAAAAAGAGAGGATAGGATGAGGAACTAGGGAGGCAGAGACAAAGACAAGCCACAAAGCCAGCAGATCCCTAACAAACCCACTAATCCTCAAATACAATACTAAGTCAAATAAGAAAAAAATAATAAAGAGAATGATTATGATGAATTAAAGAAACCAATATGCATTTAAATGAATATACATGAGTCAATCAGCATGTATATGATCAAACAACCAAATAAACAAAAAAAGATTTAAAAAATGAAAAAATTACTTAATGAAATATGACATAGTTATCTCTGTTGAAATAGGCAAATCTGTGGGTCAGTGTGGATAGTCACATCCTATGCCAGTTTTTTACTTCTTGGACTGTGGCCCCCTTAGAGAGCACAAGAACCGGGGGATATTGGACCCTTCCTCTCTGTGTAGCTAGCCCAGTTTCTGATTGGAGAGGATGTTTTGTTTTGTTTTGTTTTTGTGGTACTGGGGATAGAGCCCAGGGACATTCTACCTCCAAGCTACACCCCCAGCCCTGCTTTACTTTTGTTTCTGAAACAGGATCTCACTAGGTTGATGAAAGTCTCACTACTGCAATCCTCCTGTCTCAGCCTCTCAAGTACTGGGATTACAAGCGTGCACCACCATGCCAGGCTAGAGAGTCTTAAAATTACAATTAGATGTGATGATTCTCAGTGCCCCTGTTCATCAGCACAGGGTGAGATGGGGAGGAAGGTAGTGTCTACAGGACTTCGTCTAGGCTGGGTAAATCAATGCACTCAGGTGAGGGTTAGAGCAGGAATCTGAAAGGGGAATTCAGGTAGCTGGGTCTGATTTGAAACTGGAGTTTTGTTGAATGCTTCCTGCTCTGGAGAGATTAGTAATGCACACTCAACAGGGCACAGGTGGAAGCTGGGCTGTGCTAGGCTGGGTTTCTGGAACCAGGAACCTCCTCAATCAAGGCTCCACTCACAGTATGGAGCATCCAAGCACCCTGGATGAAAAGTTCACTGTGGGTCGCCACTCACTGTACTACCTGTGAAAATGGCCTTCTGAGACTGTGTCCCAAGTTTCAGCACTCCTGCCCATTCAGATTTCTGGCTCAGCTCAGTTGGTTTGGGGAACCACCAGGTTCAAACGGATGTGGACAGCACACTTGGTTGGCCTCTTTCCCTGTTGCCAGCCAGAACCCACCTAGACGCAAATGCCTCTGTTGCAGTAACACCCAGATGTGTTGGGTGGGCCCCAGACACTAGGTAGGGGCTAAGCAGGGTCCTGTGTTGCTTTTTCTTAGGTCTCCTTAGTTCCCACCATACTTGCTTTAGTTTGCAATCCTTTATGTCTCCTTTCCCATCTTAGCTTATAGTTTGAGAGATATGTAATTCTTTTCTCCCTCCACTATAGTGTAGTATCTGGTTCAACTAGATTCAGGCTGTCTTTCTTCTTTACCGAAGTTCGTCTTCTTGTGGAAGAGCTTTCTTGTTGTTTGAACTCCAAGGTATGGAGCAACTGGGACTCCAGGTCCTTCCTCTACTTCACCATTTTCCCTCCCCTGTTAACTTTTTAAATAAGATAAAAACATCACCTGCTACTACTAATATTTAACAAATTAGGGCACTGAGGCCCAGACATTTCAGTGTCTTTCCCACAGTCACGTGTCAAGGAGAATTGGAGAGAGACTTCCTGACCTCTAGCCCCAGGACAAATTTCATACCACACCTGGGTGCTACTCAGCCCCCCAGAGCCATTGTCCCCCAACTAGCAGCCATCCTTGGTTAGGATCCCACATTATCATTGTGTGCATTTTTCTAAATCTTTCTACCAAACCCAAAACTCCAGGGTGGAGATCTGATCCCTATAATTCTTTATCATTTTGTACAACTGTCTTTATTAGCTTTGCCTTACTATTTTTCTGTGCAAGAGGGCTGCAAAGGGATCCAGATTCCGAAATAAAAATAACCTTTGATGCTCTTCCTTGTTATTAAGATTTATTATTCCCTGTTATTAAGATTTGAGCTAAACTAATAAAATTCTCTTAGCTTGGGTTTCTTACCTATAAAATGGTCATAATAAAGCTTACTTCACAGGGTTGTTCTTAATAAAGAAAATATTCCATCAAATGTGAAAAATTTCTAGAATAGTGTTCAGCATAGAGTGGGTACTCTCCATTCCTATTGAATAGCAAACTTTGTGATGGCAGAAAAAGACCTTATTTAAAACCTGCAGCACAGTGTGTTTTGTACTTAGGCAGTGGAAGGAGATTTGCTGAAAGGATATACAAATATAATACTGCAAAATGACTTTTAATTATCAGTATTACAAAACTTTACAAAGAGTAGGTTAATATAGTCTTTGGGTAGTATAGTAAATCTATACATATCTTCTAGACTAACATAAAATGCATCATTAATAACACTGAATCTTTCCACTTTAACACATTTTCCCTGTTACTTATTTTACCTTTGAAGGCTCCCTGCTGCCTGCCTTTACCCTTTCCTGTTAACTAATAGTTCATTCGTGTATCCAATTAACATTTACTGAGTACTTACTGTCTACCAAAAACCAGGTTCCAAAGATTCATAAGACTCAGCCTCTGCCTCCAAAGGATTTATATAATATGAGAAAAAAGCCAATGCATAAACAATTTATAATTAATGGAAGTGTTATGATAGAAGTGTGAAAAAGTGCTATGGTTATGAGTGATTCATTTTTCCTGGGGAATCTGCTTATGGGAGCTTACATGCTAGAGAGTGATTTTTCTCTGTGTAAACTAAATTGACTTGTAATAAAAATAGCTTCCATTTGTGTAGTACTTTTCTGAATGCTTCCACATCCATTTCTTCTTTTAATCCTCAGTGGATGCTCTATAGTTTAGTGGTTTTCTTGAAAATATATTCATTAAAAAGGTCGGTAGGATGCCAAATGGGGAATAATATGGGAATTCATTCCAAAGCCCATAGGTAGGGAGTGCAAGCCAAAACTGAAAACAATATTCTATTGGAGCCTCTCCAAAATCATTCCAGTGAAACCTTCCAGCAAGGACCCGCACCTTCCCCTTCATCCTATATACTGTGCTATTTCCTTTTATGTCAACTTTTAAACAGAATTTCTTGATTTGTATCTCGTTTCCTTCTAAGTCGATTGCCACATTGGTCACAAAATTAAAAGTTTTCAATGCAAACTAGACCACATCATTTTCACGCTCAAAGTATTTCATTCTCTAGAGCACCCCACTCTCTGTAGGAAAAAAAAAATCCAAATGCTTTTGTATATTATGTAAGACTCTCCATCATCTAAGCTTATCAAAATCTTCAATTTATTGATCACTTTCTTTCATTCTGATTTCGCTCAAAGCCCCCATGGTATTTCCATTTCTGTACCTTTGAGGTGCAGTCTTTGGTCTAGAATGCTTTTAGCTCTCTATCATTCTGTCTGGTAAAATGATGGTGGACACAAAAAATGTGGCTTTGTTGTTGTTTATAAATAGGTTTACTTAACAACAATAGCAGAATTTTGGTAACACAATTTTAGCTTTGGATTTTTATCTTTTATTTTATTACCACATAAAATGCAGTTTAGGAACCACTAGTCTAGTTTTTTTTTCACTTAAAATCTCAGGAAGAGTTCACTGTTTCTTATTTCATATAAAATATTCATGATTATATTCATTTCCCATCAAACCAAAATATATTCTATTGTGAGCATTTCCTGTGACATATGCTAAGGAGTTAGCTGGGGTTAAGTCAAAACAAGGCAGATATGAGTCTATCATGAGTCTCACATTCGAAGGAGATAGACAATAAATGAATAAATCAAATCTTATGGGTTGGTGTTAAATGCTATTAGGGACCAACTCAGAGGATGTCTGAGAAGGAACTATTTTGAAGAAGATGGCCATAAAGATCTCCATGAGGAAGTCACATCTTAGTTGAGGCTTGAAAGGTGAAAATCCAGCCATGAAGTTGGGAGAAAAGTCACCTGGGTCACAGAAGTAGCAGACACAGACTCTGAGTCATGGGAAAGCTTGAAGTGCTTGCAGAACTGAAAGACCAGTGTGGGTGAGCGTGGGGAATGAGGAGTGAGGGTTTGAGTGGTATGAACTGATGGTAGAACATGCAGAGACTTGTGCATCAGGACAAGGAAACTATTTTAAGATTTTTTTCATACTTTTATTCGTGCAATGTAATTGTACATCATAGTGAGTGATACAAACATACATGCACACATCACTTGGTGTATTTTCCTCCATATACTCACCCCCGTTCCTTCCTCCCCATACATGTTAGTGAGATTGATAGTGAAACCTTGTATAGACATAACCTTATTTGAACTGTTCCCTTCCTCAATCCTCATTTTTCTTCTCCCCTCCTCCCTACCCCAAACCCCTTACAGTATTTTACATTTTTCTCTCCTCATTTGACTGAAGCCCCTTTTTCTTCCTATTTTTGTTCTAGCTTCCACATATGAGAGAAAAAATATGACCCTTGACTTTCTTTTTTTTTTTTTTGCGGTACCGGGGATTGAACGCAGGGGCGTTCTACCTCCGCGCTACGCCCCCGACCCTATTTTTTATGCTTTATTTTGAAACCGGGTCTCACGAAGTTGCGGAGGGCCTCACTAAGGAGAGAGAGAGAGAGAGAGAGAGAGAGAGAGAGAGATAGGGAGAGAGAGAGCGAGAGCTGAGGCTGGCCGCGAACCCGGATCCTTTGGTCTCTGCCTCCCAAAGTACTGGGATTACAAGCGTGCGCCACCACGCCCGGCTGACCCTTGACTTTCTGAGACTAGTTGATCTCACTTAGTGTAGTATTTTCTAGTTTCATCCATTTTCCTGCAAATTTTGTTCTTTTTGGCTGAGTAAAATTCCATTGTGTGTATATACCACATCTTTGTTATTTATTTGCCTGTTGAAGGACACCTAGGTTGGTTCCATAATTTGGCTATTATGAATTCTGCTGCTATAAATATCCATATTTATAGCAGCAGGGATAAGGCTGGGTCACGTGATGGTTCCATCCCTAGTCTTTTGAGGAACCTCCATACTGATCTCCAATGTGGTTGTACTAATTTACAATCCCATCAATAGTGTACGAGAGTTCCTATTTCCCCACATCCTCGCCAGCATTTATTATTGTTTGTATTCTTATGATTGCCATTCTAACTGGAGTTAGATGGAATCTCAGGATAGTTTTGATTTCCATTTCCCTGATTGTTAATGATGTTAACATTTTTCACATATTTGTTGGCCATTTGTATTTCTTCTTTTGAGAAGTGTCTACTCATTTAAGTAGCCCATTTTTTAATTGGGTTATTTATTTTTTAGTGTTTTTTTTTAGTTCTTTATATATTCTACATATTAGTCCTTTATCAGAGGAATAGCTGGAAAGATTTTCTCCCAATTTGTAAGCTCTCTTTTCAGACTCTTGGTTGTATCCTTTCCTGCACAGAAGCTTTTAAATCTAAAGGCACCCCATTTTATTGATTCTTAATTTTATTTCCTGAGATTTAGGGGTCTGGTTGAGGAAGTCTCTACCAATGTCTACATGTTGGAGCTGGACCTATGCTACTGAAAGGTGTCAAGCATATGAATGATAAACCTGGATGCAACATTGGCTGTTGAGTAAGCAATGAATTATAAGAGGACAGGAGTGAATGTAAGGAGGTGATCATCCAAGAAGGTCACCAAAAGGGTTCTTTCAAGAGGTGCCAGGGGTGGGACAATAGTGTTGGCAGTGAAAATGGAGAGAAAAGAATGGATATGATATACACCTTGGAGATGAAACCAGCAAGCCCATTTTGGAGGGTAAGGAAAAGTATCAAGAATGTCTTGGTGTTCTGGTCTAGACAGATGGTGGAGCCATTTGCTGAGGTGGGGAAGAATAAGGGAAGAAAAAATGTCATTTTGGACATGTTACTTTTGAGTAACATGTTACCTGTGAAACATCCAAGTGGAGAAATCAAGTAGGCAGCTGAATAAAAACATGCTTATCTCAGGAAGGAAGTTCTGAGCTAGATATGCAAATTCTGGAGTTTTAAATATAGAGATGGGGTGAGATGAGGTAATGCATTGACTGTTATTAAATGAAATAACACATGAAACTAGTAGACACATGCTCAAAAAATATTAGCTGTTGGATGCTGCTTATGATTAGGACATCTTTCACACAGTGAACCCTAAATATTTTTTGCCCTGGATAGATTGCTACCTATCATTTTCTTTTCAGTAGGAATAGAAAACAGCCAGTAGTTCTTTATAAACTATTCATATGTTTAGAGACTTATGTATAATATTTTATGTATTCATATGTAGAAACATAAAAGATGAAAAGTATTATGTACATGGCATGCATACTATATGATATAAAAGATATACTGCAAATAATAGAAGTATATCTATGTGTGTGTATATGTATAATTTAGTTTAAAATGTACTTTTTGGTTTTGATTTTTTTTTGAGGCAGGTTCTCGCTAAATTGCTCAGATTGGCCTCAAACTCATGATCCTCCCACCTCAGCCTTCCAAGTTGTTGGGAATATAGGCATGAGCCACTATGCCTGGCTAAAAGATATTTTTATGAAACTGAGTATAAAATTGGTTAAATTAATGAAATTTTAAGAGCCTTAGCACATGCCTGTGAAATAAATATATTGCCAAATGCTGATAAATTAATATATGACACAGTAAATTAATTAATTTTATGCTGTGGTATGCATGGTGGTTACAGTTAAGAAAATGTAACTTCACCCCATACATCCTTTCTCCACTATTTACCAACTGTGTGAACTTGGACAAATCATAAAACCTCTTAATTCCTCAACTTCCTCATCTGTAAAACATAATTTTAACCTATCTAATGAGGTTGTCATGTGAAATGACAATAATGTGTGTAAAATTTGTAGCATAGTGCCTTAAGTAGCCAATAAATGATTGATCTATATCAGTGGTTCTTGGCACTGATGAATATTAGAATCAGCTGGGGAGTTTTTGAAATACCGATGTTCAGGTTCCATTAAAATCAATTAAATCAGAATATGTTAAGGTGGGGGTCAAGATAATAATTTTTTTCAAAAGCACCCTAGATAATTCTAGTGCATATCCAGGGTTGAGAACTTTGTGCAATAATTACCCTGTAATATATATATATATATATATATATATTACAGGGTATGTAATATATATATATATATATATATATAGGCATATGATGTAGTTGTGCAAATTATATGTATATTATATAGTATGAAACCAACTAAATAAGTGGTCAAAGACATTTCAAAATATGTCTAGCAATATAATTTGGAAAAAAGTAAATTGGAAGAGTAGATAAATGATAACAGGATCAAAGATGATCTAATACCTCTGGACTAAGTGCCTGTACTCAGTTCCCAGCTTCACCTCCCACTAGCTCAGTAACTGTGGTCCTGTTACTCAACTACTGTTTCCTCAGTGATAAGACAGGGATACTAATGGCATCTACCTCACATTGTGTCGTTAGAAAGTCAGATGTTTTAATATTTGTAAATCCTTATAGAATAATGTGTGACATGTAGCAAGCAATATATATTTATTTAAAATACTTGACATTAATATTCAGAATGAAATATTGCTAGCTATTAATATTGAATCTCAGTCACACACTTTCATACTCAAGTAGAAGTGAAACATAGATGCTATAAATAGTTCTGTGATGATTGTGAAAAAACATTAAGAGGCCTTATATCAAAGATCAAATGGATCTTCAGAAGACCCTGTGCCCTTGCCAGGACCTGCATAATACAGCATGGAATGTTAGTAAAAGTACCCAGTATTCCTGAGGCCCTGAACTGAGGGAAATTGTTCAAACGTGATTACCATAAAGAGATGCTGTGTTGGGTTTAGGCCGTGGAGGTGGGTTCTCGTGATAAGTCCCTGTGCCTCACCTGGTCTGGCCCTTGCCTCCTTCTCCAGCCTTGGCTAACAGCCTCCTCTCACTCCTTTGTTCCATCCAGGCAACCTCCCTTCACTTCCCCATGACATGGCCTCCTGTTTGCCTCCTCCAAGCCTCTACTGCTCTTGCTGAGCCCTCTTCCTGAAATGCTTTTTTCTCATTTTACTCTGAACACCTCTCTCCCAACCTATGCTTCCTTTAAGACTCAGTTCAAGTAGGAACCTCTTCCATGAAGTCTTTCCCTAAGGCCCAAGTCACAGTAACCATTCCCTTTTTATACCTTCTTATCTCATGAGCAGATGGCCATTTTTTTTTTTTTTTTTTTTTTTTTTGCGGTACCAGGGGTTGAACGCAGGGGCGTTCTACCTCCGCGCTACGCCCCCGGCCCTATTTTTTATACTTTATTTTGAAACCGGGTCTCACGAAGTTGCAGAGGGCCTCACTAAGGAGACAGAGAGAGAGAGAGAGAGAGAGAGAGAGAGACAGGGAGAGAGAGAGCGAGAGCTGAGGCTGGCCACGAACCCGGATCCTCTGGTCTCCGCCTCCCAAAGTACTGGGATTACAAGCGTGCGCCACCACGCCCGGCCCAGATGGCCATTTTTAAAACCATCACTGAGTCTCCATAAAGGTCAAGGACCCCTGTCTTATTGATTTCCTTATGCATTTATTTAATAATCAGCATGTGGCATGGACCCTGGTTAGGGCTGACTTGGAGAATGGGAGGGAGAGAGGGAAGAAAGAAGACATGGTACCATTTGCATGGTGTTTGACCTGGGGGAAGGGTACCATCAATGGGCATAAAGGTACCCGAGGGAGCCTGTAGCCTCTGGTTTCAGTAAGATCAGCAGGAAAGCCATCCTAGCCTTCAACAGTCCGCTTCTCACAGACCCACAGTGCCATCACATCTCTGCATCGCTCCAGATTTCAGTGAAACTCAAAATTCTGAAATATATGGAAGAACTCCTCAAATTTACAGTGAGTTTAACTACTTTCAAACACTACAAGTTCTCTGCCTTTCCCGGTGTTCTAAATTTATTTCCACTTTTCAAAGGTCTAAACTGTTAGCACTTCTTGGAATTCTTTTCCAATTTAGTAGAGACAAGCTCATGAGACCCGCAACAGTTTTAGCACAATGGATTGAGAGCAGAAGCACCAGGATCCCAGTTCTACTATGGGCTCTGTGGTTTTCGGCAAGCTGCCTAACATCTGTGCCTCAGTTCACCCACCTGTGAAATGAGGGCAATGATAGTATTTACCATAGAGTTGTAAAGTGGGTTGACATTCATAATAATACTTTGAAGGTAGAAAGAACTAAATACATGCTAATATTCTATATCATAAATTGTTAAGTTAATATTATAAATATTAATGATTAATATTGTAGGCAGGAATTGCTGGTGCTCCTTCCTTCCTTTCTTCCTTCAACATGAAGAATTTTTAATTCCTATATCATTGCTTATTTTAGAGGTTAATGGACTAAATATGTTGGCTATATAGAGAATATAGTTTCACTTTCTATGTAAATAAGCAAATCTACTCTTAATTTACAAAACAGGAGTTTTTTCTCCTATGAATCCTCTGTGGTATTTGTTGCTACAGAGGCTATATTAGCAATGGTAAAACTTAGCCAAATAACCAATCTTATATAATGTCAGAGAAATGGCAAGACAACCTTGGCTAAGTTTTATAAATTTTGAACAAGGCAGTATCTGTCATACATACTGGGACATTTTTTTTTTCTAAGCTAGCATGAGCTGAACACAAATATAAAGCTTATTGTCAATCCCATTTTTAGTTCCTTTGAAATCTCGTGTGAGTCTCTCCTATCTAAGGAGACTAGCCATCAAAGGGAAGTCTACATGTGGTTGGGGATTAGGTTAAACAAATGCCTATAGAAATTCAGAACCCGCGCCGGGCGTGGTGGCGCATGCTTGTAATCCCAGTACTTTGGGAGGCGGAGACCGGAGGATGCGGGTTCGCGGCCAGCCTCAGTTCTCTCTCTCTCTCCCTGTCTCTCTCTCTCTCTCTCTCTCTCTCTACCTAGTGAGGCCCTCCGCAACTTTGTGAGACCCGGTTTCAAAATAAAGTATAAAAAAAATAGGGCTGGGGGCGTAGCGCAGAGGTAGAACGCCCCTGGGTTCAATCC